>CM021103.1:495128794-495262376 GCA_007115665.2 Sequoiadendron giganteum
GCCATCAGGTTACCTTCACACTACCTTCCACACTTCATGTCAACAAGTTTGGATGATGCAGCTGCAAAGAAGATCGAGTATCAAAAGCAGATTGCGTAAGGCGGAAGAAGTCAACAAATGGATAGAACTGTTGACTAGGAGTGATGAGGTGTAAAAAAAACCTCAAGAAGGACGTCCTACCCTCCAGAAAGATATTAATTATGACTGGAGTTAACTTGATGCCCCTTTCCAAGTTAACTCCAGATTCCACAGATCATGCATGTTAGATCCCACTAATTAAGGATGTCTAAATTGACTTCCACGATTTGTGGATCTCAGATCTCCACTAAATGTGGATGTCTATTTTGGAGGCACATTTGTAATTTAAGTTCACTTATAGTTAGGTTTCAGTCAACTGAGGTAGACTTCCAGTTTGACTTTTGTTTAGTTTCAGTTAACTGAAGTAGATTTCCAGTTAACTGCTTGCTCACCTACTTTTAGACATAGGAATAATTCCTACTGATTGGCAAGAACTGGTTGTTAACTTAAGGAGATTTTAGGGTTGCCTACTCCTTTGAGTTTCTATAAATAAGAGCCTCGGGCTCATTGTTTGTTTATCCTTTATTTACTACGCAAAATTTCTGCACCATTGTTGCCACAAGCTTGCAAAGTTATATTTGTTCACTCTTGGATGAGAGTTAGTTGGTTGATCGCAATTGTGCATGGTTTTGTGCTTTTGCTGTCCCAATTTTTGTAATTCATTGGAAAAGCTTGAAGAAGAAAATCAGATGGCACATGCTTGTTTGATCTAAATATTTGAGTTGTTTCAACGTATTGTATACAATAGCTTATTGTTTCAATCTCCTCTTTGGACAATGGTTCCTCCTCCTTGGATATTTTGTCATCGATAGTTATCGTTTGATGTTGTTTAAGGATCCAAATTTCAGCCTATACTTCGGATAGGGGTTCCTCCTCCTTAGCAATCTTGATATCCATATCTTCGTACCTTGTTGTTTCTAGTAAGTTGTTTCCCAGCCTATACCTCGGACAGGGGTTCCTCCTCCTTGGCAAGTCTTTGATGCAACCTACCGTAAAGAGTGTTCGCTTATATAAAACCTTATCCCAACGTATATCCGAGAGTTCAGAGCCTCAGCCATATTCTAAGGAGATGGTGGATTTGAGTGATCCAACCCATCCATTTTGCTCCTATGCCCTCATGCTTTGTTTATCTTGAGGAGATAGGATACTTTAGGAGCTAGTTTAGTTGTAGTTAAGATCTGCAAAAACCAGAGAAAAGCTTAGCTTCGGCGCATTGTGTTAATGAACCTTTGTGTCCTGCCACTGAGTAAAAAAGATAGGAACCTTAGTATCCTTTTTTACATACAACATCAGCAAAGAGAGATCTTCCTCTCTATAATTCGAAGAGCAGTACTATAACACTTGCAATAGCTGTCCATTTCCAATAAGCACTCTAGAGGTGCTAATTGAAACGCCAACACTTATCTTTTACATGATTGATTATAAAATTGTGTGAGCAGCAGGAATTTACATATTATGGAGGTCTACTAATTTTTTCTTCTTATAGCATTTATTTGATGAGTGAAATCAAACTTATCTACTGAATCTTTTCCAAGAACTGACATCAAATGTACATGAACTGGCAGAAATTTACATACTATGTAAGTCAACAGAAATTTACATAGGACTAAGAGCGGGTTTGTAAAAGCTTTCTTTGGATCATGTAGCAGTATGTGTTGCTGTTCACTGTCAGCAAGTCATTTCTGTGCTTTCTTGTGGAAGACATTTTCCAATTTGTTCATGCTGGACAGAATTTGTTTCCATGATTTCAGAATCTGTGTGTTTATTTAATGGTCTTTTACATTAAATGACGTCAAACATATGTGAACCAGCAGAAATTTACATACTCTGTAAGTCAATAGAAATTAACACAGGACTAAGAGTGGGTTTGTAAAAGATTTGTTTGTATCATGTAGCAGTATATTGTTGCTGTTCAGTGTTAGTATGTCATTTCTGTGCTTTCGTGTGGAAGACATTTGCAAATTTGTTCATGCTAGACACAATTTGTCTCCATAATTAGAGTAGTTGATTGATGAGTACTTGTTATTTTTTTAGATAATATAGCTGTGGGGTTTATAGGGGCCCAAGACCAAAATAACACGATTACATATTGGCACAAAGCCAGAGATACTATGTAAAGAGACCAAAAAGAGATGGTCCTGAACACAACATACAAAAAGAGGACATAATAAAGATAGCTATAATTAAAATGGGGCTGGTGCTGTAGCCAACCTCTCATCTCTGTCAGCTATCTCAACACTTGGCTCAAAAGAGCCTCTCTGTTCAGCATGAAAATCCCCATCCCAAGAAAGGGCAGGAAGCATATAGAAACTGGAAATATTCAAATTTTTTTAATGCATAATTGCCCTTAGATTATCATCACAAGGGTCAGATCCATACAAAGTGGTTTCCAGATTTGCCACATAGTGAGCAACAGTAGCATATCCATCCTCAATGCCGTTGGTCTCTTTCTTCATAACTTGCACACCCAGGTTGGCACCAGAATGCTCACCATGTGATGAAAGGGACAGAGAGTGAAGAATCCAAGCACATGATATTGGATCCTCCACCCTAGCTTTGAGTTTTAACTCAAAGTTGGCGAAAATTGGATCCCAAAAATGGAAAGCCCCTGATGCTATCAGATCATCTTCATCAAGCACATTCTTAAACACACTGCAGTATAGCATCATGTAATGTCCCCATTTTCGCGAGCATCAGTTTGTTAAGGTTTAGCCTATTCTTGGCCCTCGTAGGCTGACAGATGTGATTAGAGGGTCGCTCATTGCAGTTATGCAGAGTTTTGGGACTCTACTCCATCAGTTGATTCAGGTTTGGGCCTTTGCAGAGGCTTATAGAGTGATATTCAGGCACTTACTATTTATAGTAAGTCAGGCCAACAAGGGTTACTATTTTTGGCAGGGCACCTGGCTCAGTTGGCTATCTCAGTTTCGACCCAGTTTGACAGTTTATTGAGCAAATGGAGATTAAGGGAGCATTTAATAATAATTAAATGATTATTATTATGACTTTATATTATAAAGTCACTTTAAGTGAAATATTAAAGTTATTAATTATTTAAATGACTTATTATAAAGTATTTTATTGACTTTATAGTAAATGAGAAGAAATGATTATTAAATGAGTATTTATTACTCATTTAAATGAATGCCATTTATTAATTAAAAGTGCCTAAGTCAAGAGAGGAGAATTTAATATTATTAAATGCATTTAAATTGCTTTTTTGAGGAGGGTCGAACTTGTGTGAGAGAGTATTTATTTCTCAAAGACAGAATAGAACTCATTATGATGTTATGATTATTCTAATTTGTCTATCTTTCTCTCTGAGAGTATTGGGGTTTGTGAAACAAGGGTTTCTGCAGACATTGGGTTTTGGAGAATGTTCCCTCTCCAGAGTCAGACATATTGAGGCTGTGCAATACCAGTTGAAGCTTGTCCATCAGGGTGACTTTATTCAAAAGTCATATTTGTGCTTATTGGAGAAGAATCATCAAGGGTTTGAAGAGCAGATTTTAATTTGCTGAAATAATCATCATTGCAGAAGAAAAATCAGAATTATTGATCTGCTGCTACAGTGACGTGAATAGTGCCCGCACTACAGTGACGTGAATAGTACCTGCGCTACAGTGATTTATATTTGGCGTCGTCTTGGTTGAGGAAAAGGTTGCATTTCATGTTATATTGATGTTCTTTAGTGGTCCGCATTGCTGCAAATAATAATCAGGCGGCTGCAAGTAATAATCAGGTTTTTGAATAAATAATGTTGTTTTCTATTTATTTGGTACCCGGATAGCATTGTGATTGGTCAATAATGAAAATGAATCCATCTGCCATTGCTTTGGGAGTTATTTAATGCTTTGCTATTTATTTATGAATTTATTTCTCAAAATCGCAATTTCACCATTGCTGCAAAAGCCACAAAAATAACATCAAAAATTCCGAAAACAAACAAAAACATAGCAGTTTCCTTCAGTGATTGGGTTGAGAGACACCTGGTCTCTTACAGCATCATCAGTGATATGAAAGAACCTACGTGAATGAGCATTTGACACCAGTCCTGTAGATGCAACATCTTGACGTCTCCTATGCTGCATCCTTACTCAACCTACTGCACACATTCAAACATCTACATACAGAGAGATGACCACAATTGTAGCATTGCAGGGGATATAAAGACAATGCAATTGCCTCTTCACACCAACTAAGCTGCCTCAACATATTATTGAATACTACACACTCTGCCACTTGTTACAAGTACATCTCTGCTACCAACTCAATCTTTCCAACACAAGCCAGTACTTGATACATTATACTGAAGACAAGCAGATGTAAGGAGGTGGGTGTATACATGCAAGAAGAGAATCATATTGTATAAGTGCCATTCTTTAGCATCACCATAAACCTTGGCTGAAAAAAGAAAATTTTCAATACCAAGGTTTTTTAATCTACCTGTTTGCCTATTCTTTTCCCTGTAGCTGTTGGGAATGATTTTGAGGTTCCAATTCATAATCTGACCATCTAAACATCCATTCATGTAGATAAGAGAATAGCTCTTGATGTCCAGCTGCCTATAATTCACTTATTTGGCTAACTTCATGCCTTTCCAAAAGTGCCACTGCTTCAGCTTCATTATTGGATTTGACTCCAAGAAAATAGGAACCACCTTTAACAAACTTGCCATTATCCTATCTTAGCATTACCCCTGCATGTGCAAAATACAGATTGCCTCTTTTAGCACTATCAAAGTCCAATTTGGTATAACCTAACTTCAGGAGAGACCCCTTACTCTTCACACACATTAATTTTTTGATTACCCCTTCAATGGGGAGATTGACAAGTACATATTATTAAAAGGAAGCCATTGTTTTATGCATACGGGGAAATGTTGCCTTTCTGGATTCAATACACAAAATGAAAAATTGAAGCTTTTAAGTCAAAGAGAACACTTCATCTGATTTTTATAATGAATACTTGTTTTTTTCTTGTTTTGATGGGTAAATTAGGTTTTAATTTATACAAAAATATTAATCTGTTTAGAAAACAGCTTTTTCTGGTTTTGATGCTTCCTTACCTATTATTGTAACTAACAGTTATCATATTGCAGCAAGGAGCTCTGATACAGGTCAGAGAGTCAAAGCTGATTTGCATGTCTTGAAGCATACCTCAGGAGGGGCTCTTCAGGTGATATTCTTAAATACTTCATATTTAGTGATATTAATATTTAATTTATTCTTAAAGAATTAATAACTCTGACATCTATTAACATCTTCTACTGCAGTTTATGACTCCATTTTGTGATTTTTGTTTTTGATGCTATGAATATCATAATCCATGAATTTTTTACACCTAACACACTTGGAAATATTTATTTATTTAAAAATGTTGATTCCTTCATCTCAAATCCACATTTACACTCATTTGATTGATGTATACATGTGTATGTGATCATTATATCTTCTAATTGATAAGTTTATAGTCTTTAAAGTTGATTTATTAAAGGGTGCATGGTAAAGCTTTAAATCCTTTATTTTTTATAGTTCATGGTTTTTCAATTTCCCAAGTCTGAGTGTTGAGTTTGACTGAGTCAAAAATCAGCTTGCTTAGTCCAAGTCTTGTAACTATTATATAGATAACCTTTCTTAATCCCCTATCTATGAAGTGATCCATCCTCGTTTGTTATTATTACTACATCTAGGAATGGAAGTCTTATGTTGTTAACCTCTATTAAGTGCATTGACGTTATTTATGAAAGCATCTAGATACTCTCCACCATGTGTCTTATACAATGGGAGAGAGAGGGGCGTTCATGGCTCCACCTGCCTTATGCTCATAAGTTCTGCCTAAGAAATTAAAGTAGACTTCAAACAAAGTTTGACAAAGCTTGGTGTATGCAACTTTACTAGTCTTTGTGATAGCTTCATGAGAGAAATCTTTGTGACAAGTGACACCACATCCAAGTTGTCCAGTAGTTCTTGATCCTCGACTTATTCCTGAAGTCTATTTTCAAAAGTACTGAAGTCCTTATGAACAATGACATGTTAACCACAGAT
This sequence comes from Sequoiadendron giganteum, assembly GCA_007115665.2. Taxonomy (NCBI): domain Eukaryota; kingdom Viridiplantae; phylum Streptophyta; class Pinopsida; order Cupressales; family Cupressaceae; genus Sequoiadendron; species Sequoiadendron giganteum. Next base: position 495,134,920 of record CM021103.1, read on the forward strand.
AGTTTCAATTTATTTTCTACATAACTAGCTAGTTTCAATTTATTTTCTAGATAACTAGCTAAGTAATAGGTAGGCATTTTCATCATATCCACCATAGATTAAAACATTGGTGAGTACTTGTGAGCTAGGTTGGCTGGGCAAGTTACTCTTGCAGGCAAGTTTTGAGTGAGTGCTTGCTAGTCAACTCACTTGGAAACTCGTGAGTACTAACCGAAAACTCACATGATGACGGAAAACTATAGGCACAACCTCAAAATGGAAAACAAACTGGTTTTTTCCCTCATTTTCTCTTTTATTCTCTTATGCCTTTCACGCTTTGATTTCCTTGCATGATTTATTCTCTTTTGCCCTTCACTCTTTGATGAGTGCAATTGGAGCAGATTTGAAGCCATTCACACGAAGAAGCGTAACAAGTTAACTCAAAAGCACTTGAATGACTTGGTTTTTGTGTAGTGCAACCTTCATTTGCTTGCAAAAAAGGTTGAGGGGAAAGGAGAATTGTGAAGCACTTGACCTAGATGACATTGATTCGTATGTAGATTGGATTGCTAAAGGTGTGGAGCCTTTGTTTTCCATGATGAGATAGCTGATTTGGAAAGGGAGGTAGTAGAATGGGCAATAGATGTAGTGGCTTACAAGGAGGTTAAAAGCAAGGTGTCAACAGGGGCTTCATTAAATGCACATGATATACCTAAGGATGATATTGTTCCTCAATAGGAATCATTACCATCTAGTTTGAGGGCACCCACACATCCACTAAGAAGTTTAAGTTAGAGAAGAAATTTGTAAAATATTATTTGGATTTGCAATTAATAATCATATTGGTAATATCATATGACACTTCTGTGTATTGAATTCATTTTTTGATCTATAGATGAAGGAAAAACTACTTATGAGCTATGTTACCCCAAGTTTTTGGGATGGTGATGGCAGGGGACGGGGGTTGTGTTTCAGGGTCCCCGATTTTTTGGATCATTTTTGGGGACGCAAGGGACGGCTATATAAAAAGTAGAGAAAATTTAAAATATTCATATGATAACATTGATAAAGCATTCATATATACATTATAGAACCTTAATACATAACATTTGTGTTAAATTAAGAGTTCAAATAAGAGTCAAAGTCAAACAAATTAGCAATCTGGTTACTTTATATTCATCATACTTGGTAAAATGATGCTTGAAGATGACAGATATTCTATTATTTTGTCAAACAATTGTTGGAACACACTTTGTGTAATTATCATTGGGTGAAATGCAAACAAACTCGGGGATATTCCAGTGGGTATAAAATTACAATCAGATCAAATCTCGTTCACATTCAGATTTATATACTTAGTTATAATGTTGGTCCAAGTTTTCCAAGGCACCCAGCTATAGCTTACTGTGTAGAGAGAGGTGGAAGTTATTCACAGACCTGTAGCTTCATAGCAGCAGTCCCAATAGTTTTAAGTGCAGTACCAGTTCAAGTTTTAGATCGAATTCCTATTGGTTAACCAATAGATCCATACAACTGCTTAAGGATGGATTTATTGCATACAAAGGGATTAATATTGCTCTACAAAAGTTTACTGTCATAGGAACCTTCAGTTAAGTTTGGGATTAAAATATTATAGCTTTTAAAACAGTACAGGCTGCTGCATATAGGTTCTTAGTACATTTTCAGCCTATATTGCTCTAGCTGTGAACCACAGTTTGTTATTGTAAGTTTATTTGCTATAGAGAATTATTTTAGTACTCTTTGAAGTGTTTATATAAAAAATAAGTCAATCATTCATCTTCATGAACACTATTTTTAAAAAAAATTGCATTGGAAAAAGGGGGATGGTTGGCCGTCCCCTTTGCAGCTCACTGCCGTTCCCGAGTTTTTGGGACATTTTAGACATTTTTGAAAACTTTGGGGATGGCCTGGGGATGTCCAACGACACATCCCCTCGTCCCAGGATGTCCCGGATATGGGGACTCGTCAAAAAGGGTTGGGGATGCGTCCCTGTGTTTCCTTGCTTATGAGTTCTCTATATGTAGTTTCATGCATTTTTTTAAAGATATTCTTACAAGTTTGTGTGATTTAATGTTTGGAGATTTTGCTAAGTTTTTGTTGAGTCTCAAGTCAGTCAAATTTCAGGTTTGCTTAGTCCAAGTTCCGAAACTATGATATCCACTTTAGGTTGTAGGGGTGCTTTGACTTATGTATCTTTGTTAGCCCATGCATGCTAGGCATCATTAGGGCCTTAGTTCTATTTTTCCTTTAGATCATTAGTAATGATTCATTTCTAATCTTGATTACCTCTTTTATCTTTGTTCATGGGGTCTCTTGGAACCTAATAGAATATAGAGAGGCAATCAATGGACAATGTATTATTGAGGAAGATTGCATGTATACGCAGAGGGTGGTTGCTTACGTTCCAACCAACAATAACCACCTACTAATTGATTCCATTTTGGGCTTCATGACAAGATTTTTACCAAGTCATAGGCATATAAAGAGTATGTGGTTGATACCATAATAGAATATTGAGAAGCAATCAATGATAAGCGTATTATTGATGGAAGATTGCATATATACATTGAGGGTGGTTGGTTATCTTCCAACCAATGATAATCACCTACCAACCAATTCCTTGGTTAATGAAAAATAAACACTCATTATGAAATGATAATATTACTTATTATTTATTTTCAAAGGTGAGTCTATGTATTGTGATGTAATATTATTCCAACAAAACCTTGCTGTAGCTACCACTATTCTTGAGATGGACCTTCATTTTATTGATACACTTTGTGGTGTTTGAAATTGTAGTGACATTTCCTTTGTCCACTTTGATAAAAATTGCTTTCGTATCATTGTTTAGAATCACTTTAGATTATTCAATGCTCAGTTCTCCTTCAAGATGTTAATTTTTCATTGGTTTGGCATTCCTAAGTACTTCAGAGCAATTATAATGTCCCATTTTTGATGGTGTCGAGAAGGAATAATATTTAATTCTCAAAAGTTAAAAATATCGAAACGAAAAGAGAATTAAATAATAATTATTTAATATTATTACCTTAAGTTAATTAAAAGGTAATAATTAGTAATTTATAAAGTGACTATTTTCCCTCCGAATGCTAATTATTTAAATATTCAAACGGTTATTCACGGGAGGCTACAAATTGGTGATTCGAGAGAGCATTATTCATCATTGGAGTTTATTTTGTCTTATTTTTCTGAGAGCTTTCGGGCTTGAGGAATTTAGGGGTTTCGGTGGTAAAATGAATCCACCCTAGCCATTGGAGTTTTGGCAATTTCATGGGTCTCCTTTGCAGATGAAATTGCAGGAGCATCGACAATTTCAACTTTTGCTGATAGATATACATTCAGAGGATTTTAATCTATTGCTGATTGAATATTTGGTTCTTCCAGTTTGGGTGATTTACCATGGCACATTTATTTCCATTGCTGTTTGGGCGATTATTAGCATACTCTAGTCTGAGCAACATATTTTAAGTATTGACATTTATCTTTCCGTTGCTAGTGTCGATATCATTACTGAGCTGTTACATATTCACATAGTAAATATCCTGCTATATCAAAGTGAAACATTGAAGGAGGCACTACAACAATTATGGTTGTTATTCGATGCTATTTGATTTTTATATTCCAACCGCATACATGAGAATTGGGCGACTCTAATTCACTATTGGGCCTTTTTGTCTATTTTCACCACCTTGTTGCTATGCCATCTCATTCAATTTTGGCATAATATATTCGTGTCTCGGTCAAGAAGAAATTGTCATATTCTTTCAATGCTACAGTTGATACTGGATTGGTTGAAGAAGGGATTGAAGCCAATAAAGTTATTTCTTGCAAGTATCGAGCCTCTCTATTAAGCACAACTGTGGATATTTGTGTTGGAAATATTGTCATTGATGTCAAGCTGTATAAGCGAGATTGTTGGTTTGAAAGGTGAGAAGATTGTCATTGATCTAATGAATGGCAATAAGCATAACTGAAGATAACATATTTGAAAGAAAGGACAAGCTTACTTCCATGACCACCAAAGAGCTTATAATAAGTGCTTGCCAATCAAGAATCTTATTCTTTAAAAGATTATGATGAAAGAAGTGATAACAGTTTTTGGATAAAAAATAATGCAGTCTATGTAATCAGATTCTAATGATTCTCTGCACACCTACCAAGTTCTGTTAGGAATGAAATTTGTATAAACTAAAATACAACAATTATATTTGATAAGACAGCGATTCCTTATTGAGAAGGAACTCATGATTAAATATATAGATAAGCAGCGATTCTTAGAAAGGGCAGCGGTTGTGTTTGAATGCAGCATTAATGTTTATAAAAATAAAATAAAACAGCAATTAAAAGTAACTCAGTGAATAAAACAAACAAGAACAGGACAAAAAGGAAAAAGACAAAGCACATAAGACAAAATGAAAGGCTGCGATTCATAAGGTAATGAATAGTTATGTGAAGGCTACGATTTATTAGAATATAGAAGGCAGCTCTTGAAGTCAACACAAGGAAATAATAGTTAGTTTATAAAAAGCTGCGATTACATAAGGCAGCGATTCTATTACTAATAAAAGGTTGTGATTATATATTCAAAAACAATGACTATTATAAAGCTGTGTTTATATTTTGTAAAGCAGCAATTAATTCTTAATCTATAAGTTATCTCCTTTCTAAAAGGATGTCACTCTTTCAAAGGGTATCTCTCTTTATAAGGACATAAAGATATATAAGGAGAGATAAGGAGGGAGTTTTAAAGAGAGAAATCAATGAATAATTTCTGAGCATAAGGAAGAGGGAGAGTAGAAGTATGAAGAATAAATTGATTAAAGATTTTGTGTGAAATAAAAGGAACACATACAGATCTGCATATGAAGACATAGAAGAAAGATTAATAGAAGAAGATTTTGCAGAGATAAAGAAGAAGATATATGCAGCTATAGGAGATTGATTATGCAGTGTTGATTCTGAGACAGAGAAGAAGATCTTGCAGTTATAGAGGAATAAGTACAGTTTAAAGACCATCTTGAAGAAGAAATCTGTGAGAAAGAGTTTGTGTAAAGTTTGGATAAGACTTGTGAAAAGAAAAGAGTTCCTGATTTGGATAAAATTTATGAGAAGATTGTAAATGATTGCGATCAGTTTTGTAAAAAGAGATTGTGCACCATTTGGATCAGATTTGTAAAGAAGATATCATTAACAAGAAGATCTTGATGAAGGCATAGAAAGAGTTTGTCATCAATTGAAGAAGACATAGTTTGTGAGGAGGAATATTTGACAGATCCATAGAGAAGATTATACCAGATTTGTAAGAAGAGTGTTTGAGCAGAATTGTCCATCATCTGTTGAGGAAGCAACATTGAAGGTGGAGTATTATTCTTGTTATTATTATCTTTGCTAAGTTGGTGCTTGGCAAGTGGGGGTAGGTGCCTCCAGTAGGTTGGTGCCTACGAACTCTAGGGGTTGGTGCTCCTTGTAGGCTGGTGCCTACTAAATGATTTTAAGGGGTTGGTGCTCCTTGTAGGTTGGTGCCTACTAAACTACAAATGTGGTGATTCAAGTAGGTTGGTGCCTACAATCTATGTAATTTCATATAAAAACATAAAATACAATTGTTGATGTCAACTTGATCATATTGTGTCTTATTGCATAGTTGATATTGTGTTGAAGTTTAAAAGTTGATAAAGTTGAGAGGGTAAATGTTTGTTGATACTGATTCACCCCCCCCCTCTCAGTATATCTTTGTGCTCTTCAATTTGGGGTCGCAAAACTTAATCGTGCCTCCCTTGATTTTATTGCCACACTGGCATTATTGCCAGACGAGCGTTGGCCTTTTTTGGAGAACTGTTCATAGAGGGAGAAAGTCAAAGCCATTCTATCGAGTCATAGTTATTGCCAGCCGCATATCATTCTAGGTGCAATATTGATTGGAGTCACGTTCATTTAGTGGGTAGCTTATTATAATTGATCACCAATCCTTGAAGGAGTTTGAGGCACTATAGAGTTGCCAACATTAGCCGCAACCTATGGAAAGATAAAGTCACCATTTGAAGAAGGAGAACGCGGAAATAACAATTACAAGATATTTAGTTAAGCGCCAACCAAGAAAATTAAGGATGAGGTATTTGAATATAATTTTTGGAGCGAGTCGACAGTGATAACATTAATATTTGGGATGTGGTCATTGTATGAAGCCATTGATAGTAGCGTTTGATCACAAAGGTATTTATTTAATAACCACACTCAAAAATAATTTTAAAGAGAGGCAAATCTGTGTTTGAACCTTGCCAGAACAAAATGAATGTTATTTTTGTAATTGATGTTTCAAATCTGGGAAACATTTTTTATCATGCATTGTAGAGATATAGCATATCATTGCTTGAACTAGTTATAATCTGAGTTGTAATACCTCTGATATAAGTTCCATCAAATAGTACATATAATATTCAATAATATCTGCAATATTATTGTTTTGGTCTGTAAATCCATTGCATGGCATTTGTTTGACGAAATGATGGCACCCTACGAGGCAAAAATTTGACAATATGTTTTTGATTAATTAAGTAGGGAAGGGCCCTGATCCCGTGGTTACACAGCCAAAACAACAAAAAAGGAAACAAGCTGGGAAGAACATCACCAACCAATAGAAAAACCAGCAACAAACAAGAACCAAAAACCAGGGTGGCTCGTAGGCCGAGTATCCAAAACTGTAACCACAAAACCATGATAAACTTAATAAAAAATAGAATACCCCTACTAAACCAGCTGATAATACATAGACCATTAATAAGGTCAACCAAAGTCTAGTAAAAGCTTAACCATAACAAAGTTATAATATAATAGCAGTCCAGTATTATAAAGCAAAGAGCCAAAAAATGCAGAGCAGCGATAAACAACAAAGAGAAACAATGCCATTACTTGGCATTGGCTATCAGGTCCTAGTACTCGCCAATTTGGGAGACAAACTCCCTCCAATTAGGTCCCTCTTCTTCAGCCTGGTCCTTTTCTTCGCTCTTCCCCATCTTGAGCATTTTTTCCTTATCTTGGTTTGACTCGAAACAACACCCACCATAGCCTTGCGCATGAGACCGTTGGTAACCCTCATCAATGTGATGATAGCTTTCTCCATATCATCCATTTGGACCTGCATATATGTCATCCTGCTTTTATGAAAATTAGTGTTAGAATCATCAATAGAGTTAGTGGCTATAGCATTGTTCTCTGTTTTAGTAGCTTTCAACGTATCATTCCTTTGCTCCTCTTCTCTTTCAGTTTCTTCCTCATTATCTTCTTTATCCTCCTCCATTTCTTCCTCTCCCATATCATATGCAGTCTCTTCAAAGTCCATGTCCTCGCTGTCATTGCCAAAACTGGAAATTATCGTGAAAATTCACAAGGGTCTTTATAGCAATCCTTTTTAATTTCCTTAGCTACATTTAGCTGGTAGGTTAAATGTAGCACTTTCAATATTGACTATTAATTTTTTGGGTAGTATGTTACTAGGGGTGATGCCCTGACCTAGGCCTCTATGCAATAAGCTCAAGGTATGGGCATCCAAATTTATGTACGACAAATTAATCAGATTTTCCATACTAAGTTCATTGTACCGAACGGAGTCAGTGATGGGAAACTCATTTTTTCTAACAAGGCAACATTGACCATTATTACCCTATATAATTCCATGTTCCTAAAAGGTATGTGGTTCAAATATTTAGTGATGTGTCTTTAGTTAGTGGAATTGTCATTTGTGTTGTGTTCATGCATGGGCATACAAATATCTCCACCATATTCAAGATTATTGTTCTCGTTTGCATATTACAATTTTTGTCCTTGCCTAAATCATTGTGCACAACTGTCTTCGCATCCAAGCACCCTTCCTCAACTTTATCCTTTTGCGACCAACCTATTGTAGGTAAAGAATTTGATTTCATATTGATAGGGGCCTCTCCATTCTTTTCTAAAGTGTCAGATTCAATCTTTTTTAAAAATGTCATTCTTGGAAGAAATGATAATGTATTATGTATTTCTTTGATCACCGCTCTCATGATATTAGGGTTCTTTTGTTTGATTGTAATAGCTACTCCCCATCCTGGTGATGACAATATGTGCATTAGATAAATGTCTTCCTTTTATTTATTTTAATGCTTCTAATAGAAAATAATATTGAATTTTTTGAATACATTTTCATGGATTGTGGTAATATCATGAATTTAATTCCTTTTCTATAGTAAACCATTTGGTGCCGTTTCAACCGTTATGCATGTTATGGTGGCCTACACTCAAAAGGTGGGAATAGTGTAATGTCCCTTTTTAGTCCATTCCAACATTCTTGGAAAGTTCCAACATTGTTGGAGAATGTTAACTTTTTTGATAAGGAATTCTAACAACAACAATGGGTTTGGGAAATCAAGATGAGTCCAATGGTTTTTTCTAGATGCAATTTTCACATTCTAGGAGCTCTCCACACATCTTGGAGAAGTTTTCTATTTTTGGAAAGCACCAATATTTATAAAGTTTGATATCTTGAGAGCTTAAGAAGAGTTTGGCATGGTCAGAATTCATATTTGGTTCATTTTAATATTTTTCGTAACTTTGGCTGGATGTGCGAAAAATAATTAAATAGTTAAATGTTATGTTGTCGAAAATTAAAAGACAACCTATGTTAATAATTTAAAAGGAGTCTAAAGTCAATTTTTTGAGGGAAAATAAGAGGACATAAATAATAATATTTTATTATTCCAAAACTGCTTATAAAAGTGGATTTAGAGGAAAGAAAGCTCATTTCGAATATTTTATGAAACACTTGTTTATTTGGGAAATTGAACTAGGTTCATTTTTCAGCTAAATGACAAAAACCCTTTTAGCCATCAGTTTCATGGACGGAAACCCACGTAATTGATCAAGTTAATTCATACAGAGTTCACCATTGTGTTGAACGTTTGTGCCATTTGATTTTGCAGTGTTTGGTTATGAATTTGTGGAGTTTGAGCTGAATGTCAAGATATCATTCCAAGTTTGAGTTTATTGGAAAATCATTTGCAAATAAATATTACATTGGGATTTTTATCGAAGATGTATTGAAGGTTGGGTGAGGTACTCCTTTTATGATTTTTCCAAATGCTAGCCACATATTTTGAGGGTTCCAAACCCCCTAGTGTCTCAAATAAGGGTTTCCAATCCCCATTTTCTTTATCACTGCTCCTTGTTCATTGCTGGCCATTTATAATAAGAAGTATTTTAATTGTTGGAAGATGGTGCCTTGATTGGCAGAGAATGAACAGTAGTTTGGAGGTTATCACACCTTAACTGCTCCTTTTTGTGGAAGTTTTGGTGATTGCAGGTGGAGCACTGCAGTTTTGAAGACCCTTATTAATATTTGAAAGGTGGAGTCTTCTTGTTGAAGTAGATGGTAGTTTCACTCATTTAAATTTTCTGCTGTATAAATATTATAGAAATTAATGAAAAAAGAACTTTTAGCATGGTGTCCACTCTCCCACTCTTTTAAGAACATGTACAATTTATTTGTTCCCGAGTTATACAATTTTTTTGGGTTTGCTTAGCACAATTATCATTTTATTAATTCATTGCAAATTTAACTTCATGCTCAAAGCATAGAGTGCAACTGTAGATGATAATTGCAATGCTATAATTAATCAGTTAGAGGGTTGGGTTTTCATGATGCTTTTCCATTGCCTTAGTTAATGGTCTATGAACACTTGAGTGCTGTAGATCCCTAGAAGATGATATTAAATAGTGAGCTGGAGACAATGAAAAACTGTGTCCTTGGCCACTTCATGCACTTGCCAGTTCAAAAATGATGACTTTGAAAGCAATGTGGCCAGAATGGTCCAAACGGGCATGTCATCTCCATCAATAAAAGTAGGGAATGCTACATCTGATAATCAATTTGTCCCTAGTGTGAAGGAAGCAAGCGTACACTTGGATGTGTTTCTAACTTTATGCTATATTGGAATATTTAATCATAATGGTTCCTATAGTGATTTGGGATATCATTTAGTATTAACAAATTCTGTCGGCGACATGAATTGGATATGAAATTCATTTGTAAAGATGTCTTATGTAAATGACTTACACATTTCCATGTTTTAGAAGTGTGCACAATATTTTTGATAATTTAGGATTACACCAAAATTGCTTGTCACATATATTATAATATCTGTTGTACCCCAGGCAGAAATTTTTTGCTTCATTAAGACATTTTGCTTAAAATGAATTCTAAACCTTGTAAAGTGGGGTCAAAAGCCAGTTTTGGAGCAAATAAAGTATGGGCTTTTAGTGGGTGTGATGCAGGAAGATCTTGACAAAATTTGAAAAATTTTGAAAATTAAAGTTTGAGAATCTCTATTTTGGCAAAACCTAAAAAATAGAGACTTGTCGAATTATTGAAATTAATTTTGATTAGCTTATTTCACATCACAATCACAGTGGTGGAGTCAGTTTCAGTTAAAAGTCAGTTTAAGGCTGGTGGGTAGTTTTCACTTTTTTAGGAGAAAAGTTAGGATCTTCGGGGTCATCAATGGCAGTTGGCCAGTACCAGGTGTCAATATCTAAGCCTGAAACTCAAAGAGGAACGCTCTACGATAAAAGATGTTGGAAATAATGTTTTTTGATGGAGGCGATTTTCAGATTGGCAAAAAAGTGCTAAATATTCTAAGTCTGGGAACTTTTCACTATGTAATGTAGTAGACACTTGCGCAATCAACGTGCAAATCAACTTTATAGTGTCCGTACATGTGAAAATGATGAAGTATAGTCATCCACACACCTCAGCAGTCACAACGCTTCGACATGGTCAACCGCAGGGATGGATACAGCGTTTGCAAAGCATAAAATAGTGAAAATCAATGAATTCAAAACAAATCCGCTCCCCTGTAGCCTAGGGGCGCCCTTCCATTTGAAGGTCAAGATTTGAGTGTTTTGGATAAAGGATACATTCATTATGTTCAGTTTTCAGTCAGCTTTCCGATTAGCCATGAAGCAGGATCATCCGAGTTACAGAACTCCGGCAAACGAAGACAGAAGCAGAGGTTGCAAAGAGTGTTTTCTCACAAGGAGGCAGTCTAGAAATGCAAATCCGCTCCCTTCTAGCCCAAGGGCGATTTTCTTTTTGAAGGCCCAGATCTAGATGCATGTGTGTTTTGATGGTTTCAGCCTTTGCAGAATTAGTTTGGCTTTTCAACGAGCTATCAAGCGAAAGCGTATCCAGTACAGAAATCCAGTTATCAGCATTAGAAGTGGAAATTGTAGGCAGGATACATGTCAGAAGAAGTTTTTCAGAATGCAAATCCGCTCCCCTGTAGCCCAGGGGCGATCCTGAATAAGACCTGTTTGATGGATGAATTTGCAATTGAGGTCTTCCTGAGATCTCTTCCAGCTCAATTCAATTTTGCAGTGTATCCGTTCACAAGACGATCCGATGTTCTGAGTAACTGTGACAGAGGTCCTACCGAGCACGTAAAATAGAGGATAGTGAAGCGTAGCTACACAAAGCTGCACAGCTGTAGGCTAGGGGCGATTCTCCTTTAGGCCTGCCAGACGGGGTTATTTGCAATTACAGTCTTTACAAGACTTGTGTGCAATTACTCAAGCTATCCAACGAGTCTAGCCGACAACCTCCGGGATTTGGCGAATGCTCGTACGTGCGAGGTCAAGATGATAATGCTGTAAAGAAGAGCTGATTGAAGGCAGTTCAAAAAATGACTAAGTGTAAGAATATAATTTTCTTTGGAAAAGGCAATTTTCTTTTAGAGGCCTTAAAAGCAATTTTCTGGCTTCGTCGTCTCCAAGAACATCTCTTGCAAGTTGACCAAACTGTACAGCAAGACAGACGGCACGCATATCGGAACATTCCAGTTCCCGGTATCAACGGTCAAAGTATGGTGTTCAGATGAAAATCACACTTTTGTCAAAATGGTGTTTGAGCTATCACAGAATAGGGGCGCTCATTCTTTTGGGGTTCTTAATACAATTTTCAAATCCCTCATATACAGTCATTGGATGCAGAATACTTCTAGTCATGCAATGAATCCATTATTCAGTCAGTGGAGTTCATCATTCACCATCAACGGCAGTTTGAAGCATCAGAAGGCAGAATGAAGAAATGACTTAAGTCTGGAGTCAAAACATCAATTTAATCAGAGGCGCCTAATTTTCTAAGGTATCAGATGATGATTTTAGCAGTTGTTGCTCCCAGCAGACATTTCATCCTTGTCATGCAGGTTTCACAGTGGATATCTCAGCACGGTCGCAGGATCATTCAATCATCCGAAAATCAGAGCTGAACATGGTCGGTTGTAACTTTGTAGTCAACCACAAAATAGGAGATTCTCAAAAATCTCATAACTCTTGCAAATGGAAGCCTAAAAGATCAAAATTTGACTTTTTAGAATCAGGGAAGTGTGTTGAGCACAACAAGATGCTATTTTTGGCAAAATGATAAAAATAATATTTTTGCATGCAAGGCATTAAAAAGTGACGAATTTCTTCAAAGATAAATATTGGTGCCACTTTTAGTTCTTTGCATGCTTTGAAATTAAAATATTATTTTTAGTCTAAAGACTCAGAGACAGTAGCAGTTCAATTGGTGAAGGGCCAATCAAATTCTTCCTTCACAGTTAGGGTTTGAGCAGGTTCCATGCATGATGGTATGAATTTATCTAGTTATGCAAGCATGGCATTCATCATTTCATTCATCCAGCTTGAGCAGAGGTGAATTCTTTCCAGAGTTGGGCGAATTTCTTCAGCGGTCAGTTGTGAAGGCATAAAAATATTCTTTTGCAGGTACAAGTCAAGATTCATCAGCAGAATTCAAGGCAGAGTGGCGATTTTGACAGAAGAAGATAATAAATAAATAAAAATTAAAAAACATCTTTCTTCTTCTCTAGATTTCTTCCATCTTCTCGTCTTAAATTTTTCTCACATGTATGAAGAATTGGCGTTTTTGGCAAAACAAATCATCTGGGTTGATTCAGAATTGCTTTCTCAGCAAAACCCATGTGCTAGAATTTTCAAGAAAAATTTGTTCCAGAGCATCAGTTCTTGAGGCTTTGATTTTCTGAAGTGAAATTCCTTTGCATGGTGGAGTAGAAGTCGATATTTTTCAAATCTAACGTTGTGGGTTGTCTTAGAAATATCTTCTGGACAAAACCCATATCTCAGATTTTCTCGGGAAAAATGTCCTCACAGCCCCTCAGATCTCAACTGAAAACCTTTTGCATGCGGGCCTAAATCACATTTTTTCACAATTCTGACATTGTGGGTCATCTTAGAATTTGATTCTACATAAAACCCACGTCTCAGAATTTTCTGTGAAAATTGCCCTCCGACAAGCTATTTTTAGCTTCATTAGGAGAGATTTTTGGTTTTTTGGAGAAGTTGTCAGAATATAGCCATGTTCACAGTCAACAGGCGAGTTTTTCAGGATGTAGTTCACGCAGAACGAATTCAAGACCAAGTCAGTCTTAATTCATGATTTCATCAGAAAAGCTGACATTGATTTGTATCAAGCGCATCGGAAAGGTTGACAAGAGTAGTCACTCAAGTTCACATGGTTTCATGTCTTGTATAGCTGATTGTCTTCAAGGCCAGTTTAGAGGGTTGATACCGTTGGGTTTCTATGTATGCAGCATGTTCATTTGTATTTCTCACAACCAAAGAGTTCGCAGTTTCATCATGCAACACTCTTCCATAAAGAAAAGCATGAAAAACGTGAGAAGCATCAAGCTGCAGAGGAAACAGTGGCCATCACTTCAGTTACAGAGCCGCCAGAGTTACCAACCAATGAAGGGCCAGTTTAAGTATGCAGAGGTTTTCGGTTTTGCTTGAGTTACTAACTAGCAGTTGATTGACAGTTGAGACATGTGATGACCTCTAGATGGTGATGCAGTTACTAACCTCGTGGAGGGGATACTTGCTCGAGATCAGGGTCAGTGAACTTCAGTTCAAGGCATCCCACCTTTTCCAAGATAGACATTAGACACAGGAGTTAAACTCGAGGCTTCTTTCCGAGTTAACTGGTTGTTACACATTGCATGTCTTGTCTGTCTTGGAAATATCTACAAACACTTGGAGTTTAGATTAGATCTTTCAGTCAACTGATGATAGCATTCCAGTTGATTTGCTTTCAATAAGGACGTGCATGTTGCACCTTGTCCATTTAGATTAGATGTTTCAGTTAACTGATGATAGTTTCCCAGTTAACTGTATAGTTTCATTCAATTAGGGTTTAGGAATAAGATCTTGCATGCATTGCAAGACTTTAGTTGACTCAAGGCGATTTTAGGGTTGCCTACACCTTGAAGTCTATAAATAAGAGCTTTAAGCTCATTTGTAATTTAACTTTTGCTTGATAGCATACATGCTGCGCCTACCTTGCCTGTAGTATTGCTATTATTGTATCTATTCAAAGAGTAATTGCTGTTATAATAAATTGCTGTGCCTACCTTGCCTTCATGTTATTGTCATGGTGTTTATTCGATCTTAGTTAAATGGGGTTGCTGGTTTGATCGTTATTGCATGCGTGTTGCGTCTATACAATCTACTGTCCCAGTTGCTTACCTTTTGTTTTGTTGATTGTAAGCCTATTCAGAAGAGCAAATAGTTGCGCCTACCTTGCCTTCATGTTGCAAAACTGTACTTAAAGCTTATCGTTTGATGTGTGTTATAGTAGACTCATTCAGCCAAGCAGATAGTTGCGCCTACCTTGCCTTCATGTTGTGAAGCTGTACCAGGTTTACCGTCCTTTTGTTTGTTTTAAATAAACTTCTTCCCGGATTAGCAAATAGTTGCGCCTACCTTGCCTTCATGTTGTGAGCCCGCACTTGGAGTTTATCGTACAATACATTCCCGCTCCATTTCCTCATGCTCTGTTTCTTGAGGAAACTGGATAGATTTAAAGAAGTTAGCTTAGTTGTAGTTAGATGATCTGCGAAACCAGAAAATACTTAGCTACAACGTTCTAGGTTTTCTTAACCTTGTGCCTCTACCAGCTGAGAACAAAAAGATAGGACATTAGTTTAGTTTTCTATTTCATGCATTCCAGCACAACGAGGGAGCTTCCCCTCCTAATTTGAAGAGCACTCATTACGTAGTGTGCATAGCTGTCCGTACAAACTTACACTCCAGAGGTGTTAGTTCTTACGCTCAACAATATTTAACATTTTAATAAGAAAACACACATAATTATTGCTGATGTCCGAAGATTCAAAGACTCAATCTCTCAGAAGAAAAGTACAAGTTTAGCTTTGATCAGCAAAGCCATTTCTTTCTTAAATTTTTGTAACTCTACTAAACTTAGAGGTGAAGGGTTTATTGAAGTATCCTTACATCTGAATTTACATGGGAATCCAACAACAATCAACTGATTTTATCCATCACAATTTTAAATTTTCCTTAATCATCCAGGCACCCTGAATGATCTGACCTCCCTAAGAGAGGGTACAATGAACAAATAATTATGTCTAGCTTGAAACCATGACAAAATGTCTTGGAAGATGAAAATTCCAAGATAAATGCTCTACTTTTTCTTTTTTAAGACAACTTATAGCAAGTATCTGTAACAAGAAGTTTTTGCAGCGTTGACTTGAATGCTGATCCTTGGTGAAGCCTTAACTAAATATTTATGCTTGTAAGAAGATTGTGCTTTGCAAATAGACTAACACTTCTCTTGTGACTACACTATTGGATTCTTTACCCCACATCATCTATTCAAATGTGGACCAAGGTCAATCTTATTTCATAAATTTGTAGGGATCCTCTCTTACATAATTTTAGAAGGGCTTCCTACTATTCCATAATCTCCCCAAATAGCACCCATCCCTTGGAGTTGCATTATCAAAATCCAACGTTTGAGGATTATAAACAGTTTGGCTCTTGTTGATGGACGACTTGGTATCTTTTGTGGACTACTGACAACACCAACCATGAAAAGTATAGGGACAAATTCTTGCAAAATAAGATATAAATAGGCATACATAAAATTTGGATATCATAAACATTCATATTGCTATGAAAAAGTAGTTTAGTTTTGTAAATAAGAGACCATGTAATAAGATGGCAGGAAAGTGTAATTTAACTAGAGGGAAATGATCTTTCATTGGCTATGAAAAGCATTTTTGAGTTCTGCATGCAGTTTATGTCTAAAATAAAGCACATGGGCTATCTATGAGGTGACCTCAAAAGCGAAAAAAATTGTTTTTCTTAAGAAGATGGTTACTGGAAGAAAAATAGTCATGTGGAAATGCTACACATTATTAATCTTAAAAGAAGAGATTATTACCTGAATTTGTTATGGCTTATAATTGTATGAATTATTCAGAAGACAATGAAGGGAGCACATTTTGGATGAAATGGATTAACATACGCTTTGGAATATTTTACTTAAGTTCATGTTTGCATCAATTTTTTGAATTGTCTTACCAAGCTATCTATAATTAGTGTGTTTTGAAAGTCAGGAGCTCTATATTAAATGTAAGGGAGGTTTCCTACAAAAAACTGGGACAGCTATGAGTAACAAAATTATGAGCTTCTTGCCAATGCGCATTTAAATGAGCTTTATATCCACATCAGCCTGTCCAATTTAGAAAGAAAAATAAGAACCATCTAGGAGTATATATCACCAACAACACTACAATTTGAAGAATTTCAGTTATTATAAAACTACATATCTATAATTACTTTAATATCAAATACAGTTCTTAAACTGAAGTGATGACACAAGTGACAATAGCAGCATTTGCCATTGCTTTTTTCAAGCATATTCAATGATATGTTCAATCATGGAATATGTGTTTGCTTCCTCAAGCTATTACCATGCCATAAGTACTTCTTGTTGTTACTTAACATTTACACCATTTAAATGTCATCCATACAGGTGATCCAGTTCGCATGGCCATGGCTGATGTTAAAGATGAACTTCCATTGTTGGAGACTGTTCAACAGCTGTCTGAAAACCTTGAGGCTTTGTTGCCACGACTTTCGGTACGCATACCTGTTTTAACTTGAAGATGGGAACTATTGTTTTTCGTACTTGTTTTGATACCTTTTGAGTGGAAGAACATTGGAATTTGATGCTTGTGATGATCCTTACATTCTTTAATGAAGTTGGTAAGAGTTTGACATGTTATTGTAAAATATTTTTGTTGCCTTTGGACTGTTAGGAAAATATTAATTCACCTTCGTAAGTTTTGACTCATACAACATCCTAAATTCACAGCATACCCACTTCACAATGACACTTTTTTTTTACTTTTTAAATTTAAGCGAGGGCACAGTCACTGAAAACATCAATCATCCATTATTACGTGAGGTTTATTAAGAATGTAGAGTTCAATCCAAGAAGATTTCTGAGGCTCATTTCACAAATTTCACATGGTAAGAGCTAAATTGAACCAAAAATATTATATAGAAACATATAAACTAACTCATAAAATATGAAGAGCTGATCTTGTAAGGGTTCACCTACTTACAAGTTTATTCGCTTGATGTAATAAGACAACATAGAACAAATGCTTAGAAGAAAACACATTTTCCCTTCAGATGTGTGACTCTTAAGAGCATTACTGTGACATCCTTTTTGTCTAACACCCTGTTTCTTTTCTCTAATGTATCTGGAATAATTATCTAGTAAATTGAAAATTGTGGAATTTGGGGCTTTAATAGATTATTTATACCTCTTAGGGAGTTAACTATTTTCTACTACTTGCTAACAATGTGCCTGTTCTTCTCAAATTTTCAACTTATATCTCGTTACTCTCTATGGGCTCCACAACTTGCTGCTAGCTCTTTATCTAGTTCTGTAGTTTCTTTGGATTGCATATGGATTCTTGGAAACATTTTTGTCTTCTCTATCAATTAGCCATCTATAGTCATTAAAACATGATGAAGGTTGCCACAATTATTTTTGAGGTTTTTTATATAAGCTTTCTGTTGGTGTAATAACTAACACCTCTGGAGTGTAAGTTAAAACAGACAGCTATGCACACTACGTGATGAGTACTCTTCAAATTAGGAGGGGAAGCTCCCTCTTTTGCTGGTATACGTTCTAAAAGTAAAGTAATCTAAACCTATCTTTTTTGACTCAGCTGGGAGAGGCACAAGGTTAAGGAAACCAAGGACGTTGCAGCTAAGGGTTTTCTCTGGTTTCGCAAGTCTTAACTACAACTAAAACTAAATACTTTAATCTATCCAATTTCCTCAAGAAAACAGAGCATGAGGAAAAGGAGCAGGAATGGTTTTACATGATAAATCGGGTATAGGTTCACAATGTGAAGGCAAGGTGGCACAACAATTTGCTTGGCTGAATAGGCTTATAATCACACACATCACACAATAAGCTTTAGGTACAAACTCTCAACATGAAGGCAAGGTGGCACAACAATTTGTTCAATTCGAATAGGCTTATTGATAACAAAACATAAAGAATAGCCAACTAGGACAGTAAATTGCATAGACGAGACACGTGTACAATCTACGATCAAACTAGCCACTATATTTAACTAAGGCAAGCATTCATTCTAATAATTTCATGAAACCCAAGTGGCATAACAATTCATTATCAAAACAAATACTCATGAATAGATACAAAAAGGCAATATTACAGGCAAGGTGGGCACAACATATATTACTCTCTCGTGCAAAAGTTATTTACAAATGAGCTGAAAGCTCTTATTTATAGACATCAAAGGTGTAGGCAACCCTAAAATCACCTTGAGTCAACTACAGTCTTGCAATGCATGCAAGATCTTATTGCTAAACCCTAATAAAGGAAACTATACAGTTAACTGGCACGCTACCATCAGTTAACTGATACAAACAATGCTAACTGGACAATGTGCAACATGCACGTCCTTATTGAAAGAAAAGCCAACTGATAACTAACATCAGTTAACTAACACTAACTAAGAGTCCATCCTCCTGCAATGATATCTCCAAGAATGAGATAGTTGTGCCTAATGTCAACAAGAAAAACTCAAGAACTGAAGTTGAGTTAACCGCTGCTTGTGACTCATCCTTGAAAACAACTGCAAGATCTAACTAGACGTCTACTCCAAGTTTATCATCTCCTCCAGGAATTTATCGATAGTATCATCATCTGGCACTCTGACGCTGTCCACGATGATTAACTGTCTGTCTAACTCCTTATCTCCATCCTAAATTTCCCTTTGACTGTCTCTAACCTCTGTGGTCACCTTCTTGAAACTGATAGTCAACATTGAGAACTCCTCCAATTTGGACACCTCTGGGTCTCCACCTAGGTCACCATGAACTAGCTCTTCGAACTCAGCCTGAACTGCCTCCAACTCGGCGTATGTACCATCCTCACGCCGATAATGACATGGGATCTGGGTGATGTATTCGTTGATAAATCAAAGAGCTGTAGCAACCTTCTCCTGAATCACGCCCATCTTAGCAGAAACTCTGTCATACGTTTCCACTTTGCAAAGATACAACTCTCTCCAAGTGAAAACCTTCCTTTTATCTTCTGCTGCTTCAATGGCGTCATAGGCACCTGCAAGCTGTGATAACAGAATCAGATCCTTCGGCTTATGCTCGACTATGAAGATCTCGAGCTCCTGAATCCTCTGGCAAAGACTATGTGTGTCAACCCTCAACTGATACAGCTCTGTAAGGAGGTGTCGACCAATAATGATGAAGTCCTCAATCCAGGTATCCAACAACTTTCCTCGATTAATCAAGTAGCGAATCCTCTGTTGATCTGCGGCGGTCTCTCGAAGCTGTGGGAGTAAAGGTACTTGCCCCTCGTTTCCATGAAGCAAACTCGAGATGTACATGCGGAGTTGCCTGATTTCAGCTTTGAGAGCTTCCTTATCTTCACCATCCTTCATGACACGCTCCTCCAGATTACTCGCGATGACCCTGAATAGGCTCATGTCGGTGTGTCGAGTGCTCTTACCTAGATTGGTTTTGACGAAGGTAAAGTTACCAACATCGACGTCATCTAAGTTCTTGCCTTCCGGAGGTGTAGCAACCTCTATGATGATCTCGGCTTCAGGATTCTTCTTAATGTTGATTTGCTTTCTAGCCCTCTTATTCAACTTGTTTTGATAAGGTTCACCGAACTCAGATAAGTCAAGATCATATGAAGGCATACGCCTCTCTCTTCCCAATGACCTCTCGAGCCAAGATGAATAAGCAACGCTATCGTCTCGAGGTGGAGCTGCTTCTACTGTGTCAGCTATTGGCGGATCCACTGGTATGAAGGTCTCGTGTATCGGAGACTCAGGCTCCGAATCAATATCTATAGGAGACGACTGTGGTGAGAAAGGTGGACCTGGAGATGACGAACCAGCCTTATCTTGAATTACTGGTTCTGTTGGAATAACTGGCTCTACAGGAACTACTGTCTCTATTGGAACTGGAAGTACTGGCTCCGCAATTGGAAGTACTGGCTCTCTCTCAACTTGTTTCCTCTTGGTGATGCTCTTCCCTTTTGAATTAACCCCAATCTTAACCCCTTCAGGCGGCTTCAAGATAACCTTAACTCGAGGCTTCGCCCTAGAAGTAGAAGGCAAAGAAGAAATCACCACTGCTGGCAGCTCTGCAACTAGAATCACCCTTTGCTTCTGCTTGCTCTCAAGGAAGTACATGTTTGTTTTGATAACTGACCTGGACAAGTCCTTTACTGAAGTGTTCACTGGGACATACCAATCAGGTTGGCGAAGTGGCTGGCGAGCGACTTGGTCTTTAATGAATGAATTGAGAAGTATCTTTCCATCATCATCAGACAAACCCTCCACATCCTCTAACAAGAAATCAGCAATCTGTGGGAGAGTAAGCCTACAATAATGACGCCGACGCACCTCAAAGTCATCCTCACAGTTGACCCAGAAGTCCTCAAGCGCTGCCGCATGTGAAATGTTTCGCTCCAACCTTGCTGAATAATGACCCAACGGATCATAGGTACGCCTCTGAGGAAAACACTCGAGCCGGAGTTTCTCTAACTCTTTCGCCATTAGCTTGCAATCGACAACTATTTTGCACTTGTAAATACCCAACTCAAAAGGAAAGGTGAAAGATGGCTTGTGTCGATTGCGAAGGAAAGTGTGAACCTCGTGTGCCTGTCTCATAAACTCCATGCAAAAAACCTTGTCCAACGGGTACCTCGGTAGCATCAGAGGCTCTCCTGTATATCCATACACTTGGATATATGTGAAAGTAGGGAATTGGATGAACCAATCCGCCCAACTCTCCATTGCTGATTGTGCCTCTGAAGAAATTCTAACATGCATCTCATTGTCTAAATCTCTGACTGTTCTCATAAGAAAGTGATCATTCACCGCTCTAAAGTACTGTTCAGCTTTTGAAAACTCTAATTGAGAGTAGTATTTGTGCACTCGCTGAACGCCCAAAACTCCATTGGTCTTCAATAGTCTAAAGCTGCCTTGAAATGCAACCAAGTAAACTAGAAAGGTCACCATGTGAAATTCGTGCATCTTAAGGAACTCTGTAATCTGCTGGTGAAGACACTCACTGATAAACATGGCCCAGTCAAAGGTTTTTTTCTTATCAACAACTCGAGAGATGAAGTAGAACATCCATGGTCGAAAAACGCTTGCGTCTTCTAAACCTGCTAACCGATTGAGTAAAGTTATCAAAATGGCGATCTCATCCTTGAACTCACCACGCCCAATTTTCTTTGGCATGTTGGTTTTTTGAGCTTTTAACCATCATTGAGCTACTTTCTTCTGCGATCTGTCCTTGTCTTCCTCCCATATTCTGTCACAATCTGGAATGGATACTGCAAAATGATCTGAGCGTGGAGGAATAGAAAAACATTTTTCTACATCCCTCGGTTTAAGGCTACAAACAACCCTTCCATTTGTTGACTTGATTTGTCTGGTAGACGAGTCATAATGCTTAACACAAGCAAGTACGAACTCAAGGTCAAAGACTGAGATGGGAATGGATGCCGCTGCAAGTATCGCAGAACGCTCAAGGTTTCTGATTGTAGTATTGCTAATACCCTCCAATGTATTTAGATTGATGATGGGATAAACATGACTCAAGTCAGTATCAATAGTTTTCAGAAAATTATGAAGAAAGACCTGTTTGGCCTTATAATCTATGGGATTATACTGCATTTTGAAAAACTAGATTATTGACTGTAAAGTCGGGTATGTTTAGACAACTTTGGAAACGGTTGAAAAAGCTTGGGGATAGGCTAAAAATAGCAAATGGAAGTGAATTTTTTTGGAGAAATTCCGAGATATGGGTTTTGTGCAGACTCAAATTCTAATACAACCCAAAATGTCAGAATTGCGAAAAAATGTGATTTAGGCTTGCATGCAAAAGGTTTTCGGTTGAGATTTGAACTGGCAATTAGGGGCACTGGGGGCAATTTTTCCTGCGAAAATTTGGAACATGGGTTTTGTGTAGAAATGAATTCTAAGACAACCCAAATCGACAGATTTGTTGCGAAAAAAACGTGTTTTAGGCCCACATGCAAAGGAAATTCTGGAAAAAAGCACAGTGCTCTAGAAAAGAGGCAGCTGGGCAATTTTCACAAAATAATCTAAGACATGGGTATTGTTGTTGATGCTAAAATACTCGAACCCAGATGATGCTTTTCTGAAGATTCTGCTGTTTTCTTTGACATGCGAAGAAAATCTAAGACGAGAATAGAGGAAAATAAGACAAAAGAATAGAAGTTTTTATTTGTTTGTTTTCTCTCTTTTTCTGTAGAAATTCGCCTATGCTTGAAGTAGAACTGATGAAACTTGCATGCAAATGGAAAATGAAGTCTAAAATATTCTTCTCGCGAACACTCTGAATCTGTAGCTATGAAGAACAATGAAATCTGACACCTGTAGCACCTTCAGATCACTTTCATGCTCAAGAAAAGACATTTTTTCTCAATCGCAGATGAAGAATAATGGACGCCATAAGCAAAATATATAAGAAAATATATTCTAAGGCGTATGAAATGCATGCTATGTTTTGGAAATGGCGCTTGGAGTCCAACTAGACCTTCAAAACTCACGCATGGCCTATAATTGGCTTTAAAATCAGTTAACTGAAAGAAAGATAAACCCTAAAACGCAGATGAAGAATAATGGACGCCATAAGCAAAATATATAAGAAAATATATTCTAAGGCGTATGAAATGCATGCTATGTCTTGGAAATGGCGCTTGGAGTCCAACTAGACCTTCAAAACTCATGCATGGCCTATAATTGGCTTTAAAATCAGTTAATTGAAAGAAAGATAAACCCTAAAACGCAGATGAAGAATAATGGACGCCATAAGCAAAATATATAAGAAAATATATTCTAAGGCGTATGAAATGCATACTATGTCTTGGAAATGGCGCTTGGAGTCCAACTAGACCTTCAAAACTCACGCATGGCCTATAATTGGCTTTAAAATTAGTTAACTGAAAGAAAGATAAACCCTAATTAGGGCGCCACTTTGAAAATTTCACTTAACTGTGCATGCAAACTAATTTTAGCCAGTTATAGACTAAAAATAAGTTCTAGCAGAAGTCGACTTGAAAAGAGTTCAACTGAAGATCTAAATTTAGTTAACTGAAAACTCTCTTCATGCACATTTCTACTTTTGAATCTAAAAATCAACCTTTGACTTAGTTGTTTTTCCATACTTCTACACTTTTCTGAAAATTTGAGTTTGAAAACCTCGCCGGAGCTCATGTTTGATCACTAACTCTGATTGACTACCACTTCGGATCAACTGGTTGACAGTTTCGTTGAAGAGTAGGACCAAATTTGACAAAAAGACTCCTTGAAGTGAAAACCCAAAACTCATCAATTTGAGGCCTCAAAAAGATGGGCGCCCCCGGCTTCCAGGGGCGCTTTTTGACCTCACACTTAGAATATTTTTTAGGCATCTTCCATTATTTTCACTGTGTTGGCGTTTCAAATCGCACCTCTGGAATGCGCTCTAGAAACGGACAGCTATGTGCAGTAAACTGCTCTTCGAATTAGGAGGGGGAGCTCCCTCTTTTGCTAAGTTGCATAAAGAAAGTAAATTAAACTTAATTTTGCCTATCTTTTTGGTTCAGCTGCGAGAACACAAGGTTATAGAACACTAGATGTTGTAGTTGAGGTTTTCCCTTTAATGAAATTAGACAGCTACAACTTAACCTATGCTTAAAACGTTTCTACCCTCTCAAGTAAACGCAGAGCAAGAGAGTTTAGAAATGGACGAGTTTGATTTCTGACAAAGATACTTGAACAAACTTTTCTTCAACGTACATTTTAAGCAAGCTGAAAAAGAGATCATAAAAGTATTACGGAAATATGAGACTTTTATTTCAAGAGGAGCAAAGCAAGCTTCAGGATTTTATTTCCTCACACTTCTAACACAAAACAATAAACGAAAATCTAAGATATTTATATCGAGGGCAGCAAAGCAATCCTCAAGATTTTATTTACTCAAACTTCTGGAACAAAGATTACAATTTCGGGACAGCAAGTTGTAGCAACATGCTTGCAACATGTGATCAACCTGATTATAATTGACACATAACACATGCACTAAACAAGGATTTGCAGCTAAGGAGGCATGCAAACTTGCTCTTTCCACAAAGTGAACTGACACTAGACGATAACAAACATGAAGGCATAAGCTCAGCGATTCTGTTATCACAAGCACGGTTCTGAACAACACTGAATAACAAAGAGAAGGCACTAAAGGCACTTGTGTCTTGTTATCACTAGCATGGCTAAACTAAAATGAGCAAACACTGCTCTTATTTATAATTAAGCAAAGGAGTAGGGAACCCTAAAATCTCCTTGCTTTTACAACTACTACTTGCCAACATGCAAGCTTTATTTCTAAACCTAAAGAAGATAACACATCTAAAACCTATGAAAACCTAAAAACAAGGAAAGCGCCAACTCATTACAACTCGATTTCCTTCTTCTTCAAAGAATGGATAAGAATGGAGATGAGAATAGAAAGAAAGCATGAGACAAGAATGGAAAGAAAGCTTGGAGAAAGCTTCTAGAAGATTGCCGCTTTAAATCTCTCACACATCCGCCAAAAAGCGGGAAACTGCCTCTTTATCAGGAACATTGATACTATCTTTAGCTGTATTCCGCTTTTCTAAGATCTTCTCCTCTGTTGTGATCAAACTTAGAGAATCTTTGACATCTTCATCTCCTTTAAGAGTTATGTTCTTGAAAAACATCACTGCCTCAAAAGATGACTTGGCGGCTCTGCAACTTTATGCTTCTGACACTTTCTTGATTCTCCCAAGGAAGAGTTTTGCACAACTTTTGTGACACTTGTCCTTTCGCTCATACCACTCCCTCTGCACGTTCTTCAACTAAGATGATGACGTTTTATGTCCATGATGATATTGATAAGCACTTCCCAACATCATCCGTTTAGATAATTATGATACAACACTTGTTTGGCTCTGAATTCGATGGGAGAGTACTTCATGCTGAAAAACTTGAAGATTGACTCTAAACTTGACTATGCTCGGACAAGCTCAGCACAAACCCTTAAAATAACTTGCTGATTTTTTTCATCAAACGGATGAATTTTTTGGAAATTTTCTGAGATATGGGTTTTGATTAGAATCTCGTTACAAGCAAACCCGGATCGTCCGTTTTTGAAAATTTGGAGTGAAGACTAAAAAAAAGCAACAAACCCTAATTTCCTCCAAAAAAAAGCAGAAAAAGCTGACATCTGGGTATTGTTCAGAGGCACATTTTGGATGAACCCAGTTGATTAGATTTTGAAAACCTCGAAGTTTCACTGAAAAAGCAACAACTTTAAGTTTCGCTGAAAAAGCTGTGATGTGGGTTTTGTCCAGAAGAACATTTAAGATAGACCCAGAAGATTGGAAGTTGTAAATTTTGAAGTTTTCTCTGACATGCAAAATAAAAAGCAGCTGCTGCAACCTTGAGAAAATCCTTCAACAATTTGTCTAGAAGATAGAACAAATATGAACCAGCTCCTTGAAAATTGAAAACAATGGCCTCCTTCAAAGATTTGATGTTCTGGATAAAAAAATTTAAAAAGGCAAGCCTTTTGAGTGCTGATCTGAAAATTTATTGAAAAACCAGCAAGTTGAACTCTTGAATCTTGAAAATAAGGGTTTGAAGTTGCTGCTCTGTTTCTCCTTGAAGACCACCTACAAGAAAATAATGAATAATGAAACACAAAGGTGCCTTAAATATGCTTTGCCTTGAGAAAACAACTTTCTTTTGCCCTAATTCTTCAAAACTCTAATTGAAGTTTGTGCATTGAATGTGAATGTTTCCTCTTGATTCAAAATTTTGAAATCTTCAAAAATTTGACTAAGGCAAGTGAGGTTGGGCGCCCTTCTTGGTTGGAGGCGACTATTTCACTTAGACTTTACCATTTTTCCGCTGTTTTCAACTTTAACTCAATTTTCAACCCTAGTTTGATTCTGATTTCTGGCCTCCAGATTGATCCGATGAACAAGCTGAATGACTCATCGTAGAGCTTGGTCGAATCTGACAAAGTTTGTTTGGATGAGACTTCTGATGAAAACTTTGTTTGACCCTTCAAAAATTCAGGTGCCTATCTCCTCCAGGGGCGCCCACTTTCTTCAGCATTAGCCATTTTTCACATTTTTCAAATTTCTCTACTCTCCTCCCCTTTAGATGATCTGACCATTTCAGACGATTCGGAGCTCCGATAGGCTAACGGCTAGACTCGTCGGATAGCTGAGAAGATTTTGAAGGGGGGCTCTTGGAAGTGATGTCTCCGGAAAAGTTGATTTGGATCCTCAAAAGCTTGGGCGCCCTTCTTCTCCAGGGGCGCCCATGCTGAGCAGACCTAGAAACTTTTCTGCGAATTTCAAAATCCTTCCTTGTTTGACGTACCTTCTTTGTCTCGACTGCCGGAAACGAATTTTTTTCTAAGGTATGGGAGTATGGGCACCTCTTCTTCACAGGGGCGCCTAAAGTCTCCAGACAGCCAAAAATTCACATTTTTCAATTTTGACAGCTTCTACTCTCCTTTCTTCGTTCCTCGTGCACGTTTGTCGTTGACAGCTTCTGTTTGACGCTTGGACGTCTGATTCTGACACCTGGCAGTCGATTGACCTCCATTGATGACCTTGGATCCCCGAAAAAGCTTCTAAAAAAGCAGAATAGACCCAGTAGAGTAAAAATGATCTTTTTATGATTTTGATTGCATCAGCCTGATGAGGAAGTACTTTAAGCAAATCAAAATCAGTCTTGACCCTAGAAGCCAAACTTTCTATTTTTAGAAAATTTTGCGAGTATCCATTTCAAAAGAAACCCAGAAAAACCCAGAAAAAGTTTCTATTTTTAGAAAATTGCTAAAAATAGAAATTTTCTTAAAATTTAGGGATGAAAAACTGAAATCTGGGTATTGTTGATTTGGTCGCTTTGAGCCGACCTAGATTGTCAGATTTTGAAAATTACAAGGTTTTGACCCCCATGCAAGACATACAAACCCCAATTTTGATGTTTTTTGACAGATTTAACAGTATTTGGACTCATTTCTTCAAAATGCCTAAGTGTAGCGAAATTTTTAATTTGGGGTACAACACACTGGGAATTTGACCTCATTTCACTTAATGTTTCTCGGAAACTGGCAGCAAAACTTCATAATGTGCTGACTGGCTCACTGCGAAGCAAACTGAATTCTGAGCAAGAGCTCCTGGAAGAGACTTCTTGTAAAAACATCATTTGGCCTTCCTAAAACATGGGCACCCTTGGCCTCCAGGGGCGCTTTTCCCAACTAGTGTTAGCCATTTTCACAATTGGCTAAAATCCACTAATCTTCTAACTGCAGGCTGTTGAGACATCCTTTGACTCGGTTGAGACAGGCAACGGAAAGCTGGAGTTGACATGGACAAGACGAGCATCTAAAATCATCAAAAAGATTGAATTCCAGACCTCAAAACCTTGGGCGCCCTTGGCCTCTAGGGGCGCTTTTGACATTTCTGGACTGTTTTGATCAAGTCTGAAACCTCAAGTTTGACCTTTGACCACAGCAACATGACAACTTTGATTCACTTGTTGATAGATGCGTTGCAGAGCTGGATCAAAACGGAAACAAACCTCCTCGGTGTCACTTGATCAGAAAAATTCATCTAAAGCTCCAAAAAGATGGGCGCCCCTAGCCTCTAGGGGCGCTTTTTGACTCCAGAGTTAGAATATTTTCAATTTCCTTCGTTTTGCGTTCAATCTCTAGTTTTAGGCGATATATTGATCCGTTGGACTGGCTGGCTGGCTCATCGCGAAACTATCAGGAATCCGGAGAAGACATCTTGGAAGAGACAAGACACAAAAAGTTGATTTAAGTCTCCAGAATGATGGGCGCCCCTAGCTCAGAGTTGCGCTTTTTCACTCCAGACTTGGCCATTTTTACAGCATCTTCACCTCGTCGAAAAAGCCCTCCGAGACGAAGTAACTTTTTGCACAAAACTTGCCATAGAAACATCACCGAAGCGTTTTGAGCTTAGCTTTCGACACCTGGCACCTGGTCATCTGCCATTGATTAGTTTAGAAAACCTAACTTCTCACTTGAAAAAACGAAAACTACCCACCAGGCTTAAATTGAGTTTTAATTGAATCCGACTTCACCATTGTGATCGTGAAGCAAAATAGACCAATCAAAACAAATTTCAGCCAATTTTGACAAGTTTCAATTTTTAGGGTTTTGACCTAAAAATAGGGGTCCAGAAACCCTAATTTTCAATTTTTTCAAATTTTGCTAGTATCTCCGTGGCATCACATTGACTCAAAGCCCATACTTGAATTGCCCAAAAACTATGGTTTGACATCATTTTAACAAGGTTTAGACCATTTTAAGCAAAATGCCTTAATGAAGCAAAAAAATTGATTTGGGTACAACACTTTCTAAGCAATATTATATATTTTATGGCCCAAATTACTTTTCGGAATGAGGAATTTTGTATAACATATTTCTCCAGCTTGAAGAGATCATTGACCTCATTGAGCATTGATTATTCTCTATATTAATTATTGTTTACAATTATTTTTTCTCATACGAGCATCAACATGAGACCAACACAAGCTCTTGTGAGCACAACCATAAGACTAATAATAGCTCCTTTTGAGAAACCACATAGAAATCACCTATGGAAGACCAAGAGTCATAATTTGGAAATTCACTTTTTCAGAAACCACTTCCACATTAGAGACAACTATGGAAGACCAAGAGTCACAACTTAGAATTCCAAATAAAATGTCCCTTTGGGATCTGAACTTGGGTCTCCACAATGAGAAATCAATGGTTTAACCAAATAAGCGCAACCCCTTGGACATTGAGCATTGATTATTGAAGAAAAAATCTTTAGAAAACATTCTCCATGGTTTATAGACAAGGCAATCAATCATTCTGACTGAAAAAATGAGCACTAGTCATTTGTTCTGTTATTATTTTCTATATCCACCTTTAAACACAATAATTTACTTTGATTGTTTAACCACCAATTTGGTAATTGCTTGGAGTGTACATTGCTACCAAAATCCTAGGTATCTACCACGATACTTGCATTTTCCTATTGTTTTCTGGAAATTTCAAACCTATCAAAACAGCAGAACAAATGCATACATTGCAATGGACAAGGCCTAACTTCTTATCATGGAAGTATATAGTCCTTCCAACAATATAGTTAAAATGCATACTAATTGTAGTGGATCCACATTATATCCATAAAGGTTTCTACAAGCTATTTTTTAAGTTAGCAAGTTACCATATCACACATTCCTATTCTTTGTAGTCAAATGGAATTGTTTGTGTTTATAGTGTTGGCGTTTCAATTAGCACCTCTGGAGTGCTTATTGGAAACGGACAGCTATTGCAAGTGTGTTAGTACATGCTCTTCGGATTATAGAGAGGAAGATCTCTCTTTGCTGATTTTCTACTGTAAAAAAGGGGTGTACTAAGATTTCCTATCTTTTTTACTCAGCGGCAGGACACAAGGGTGCATAAACCAATGCGCCGTAGCTAAGCTTTTTCTCTGGTTTCCGCAGATCTTAACTACGACTAACTAAGCTTCTAGACTATCCTACCTCCTCAAGATAAACAGAGCATGAGGGCGTAGGAGCGAAATGGTATGGTTGGATCACTTGAATCCTCTGTCTCAATGGAATATGGCCGAGGCTCTGAACCTTCGGATATATACCAAGATAGGGCTCGATACAAGCAAACACTCGTTACGGTAAACTGGATCTGAGACTTGCCAAGGAGGAGGAACCCCTATCCGAGGTATAGGCTTGGAAGCAGCTCACTGGAAACAACAAGGAACGATGGCCTTTCTAACAGGATTCCCGAGGAGGTGACGACACCTGTCCAAAGTCTAGGCTGCAAGAAAGATCATTAAACAACATCAAACGATAATGATCGATGACAAAATATCCAAGGAGGCGACGACACCTGTCCAAGGAGGAGATTGAAACAATGCACTATTTAAAAACAAGACTTTGAATAACTCAAATAATTAGATCAATCAAGCTTGCACCATCTGATTTATTTCTTTAAGATTCTTCAAAGAATTACAAAGGTCGGGACAGCAAAGGCACGAAATCATGCACAATTGCGATCAACCAACGAACTCTCATCCAAGAGTGAACAGATATAAACAAGCGAACTCTGGCAACAGTGGCGCAGCAATTTTGCTAGCAAATAAAGGTTAAACAAATAAAGAACCTAAGGCTCTTATTTATAGAAACTCAAAGGAGTAGGCAACC
The DNA here is from genome assembly GCA_007115665.2 of Sequoiadendron giganteum. Taxonomy (NCBI): domain Eukaryota; kingdom Viridiplantae; phylum Streptophyta; class Pinopsida; order Cupressales; family Cupressaceae; genus Sequoiadendron; species Sequoiadendron giganteum. The sequence goes on from CM021103.1 coordinate 495,165,657, forward strand.
CTAAAATCTCCTTGAGTTAACAAACAGTTCTTGCCAATCAGCAAGATATTATTCTATGTCTAAAAGTAGGTGAGCAAACAGTTAACTGGAAATCTACTTCAGTTAACTGAAACTAAACAAAAGTCAAACTGGAAGTCTACCTCAGTTGACCGACACCTAACTAAAAGTGAACTTATGTTACAAATGTGTCTCCAAATAGACATCCACCTTTTGAGGAGATCTGAGATCCACAAATCGTGGGAGTCAAATAGACATCCTAGATTAGTGGGATCTGACATGCATGATCTGTGGAGATCTGGAGTCAACTTGGAAAGGGGCATCAAGTTGACTTCAGTTGTATTTATTGCTACTTTGGAGGGTAGGACGTCCTTCTTGAGGTGTTTGACACCTCATCACCATTGGTCAACGGTGCTTTTGTTCATTCGTTGACTTCTTCATACGGAGACCGTTACATGTCTGTCAATCGTCAGCTTACCGCTTGTCAGCAACTTGATGTATGTATCTCCTTCATTCTGCTTCCCTTAGGAGGGTTACTCCTTTTCTTTTTGTCTATGTTTCCACTTTGGCGTGGAAGGTAGTGTAGTATTAACCGATGGCGGCTCTGTGTTGGGAATGACTACCTTCCGCGTTCTTTTGCAGCTTGGACGTTTTCCTTGATCTTTCTCAATGGAAGAATGTCGTGTGATGAAACCGCGAAGCTTGACGATGAAACCGCGAAGCTTGACCACGATCACTCCAACCGTGAGAAATGCACATGAACTTGCTGCATGTGTAAAATTCCAACGGTTACAATCCTCTAAACTGGCCTTGGAAGGCAACCAGATATACGGGGTGAAACCATTATGGAACCTGTGGACTTGTTCCTATGCTTGTCAATCTAGCTAGATTGACCGCTGGGTGTGCCCGACGCAGATCGGTGCCAGCCGTTTTCAAAAAATCATGGAGTAAGACCATTTTGGTCTTGTATTCGTCTTGGGAGAACTGCATTCTGAAAACCTTGAAGATTGACTGTGCACACGATGCTGTTTGGACAACTTTTTCTGGAATTGCTAAAAATAGCCTTGTCGGGGGTAATTTTTACGAAATATTCTGAGACATGGGTTTTGTTGAGAATAATTCTCTAAACAAACCTAGATCGTCAGAAATTCGGAAAAATGAGTTTTTCTATGACATGCAAGAGCCCTTCGGTGGCAGAGGCAGTAGGGGCACCAGAAAGTGATTTTTCTCGGAAAAATCTAACACATGGGTTTTGTTCATGCTTCAAAGCCAAACAAACCCAGTTTGTCTGTTTTTCAATATTATGACTTTTTCTGGAAACCCTAAAAAATAGGGGCAGCAGGGCTACTTTTTCTGGAAAAATCCAACATGTGGGTTTTGTTCGTGCTTCAAAGCCAAACAAACCCAGTTTGTCTGTTTTTCAATATTATGACTTTTTCCGGAAACCCTAAAAAATAGGGGCAGCAGGGCTACTTTTTCTGGAAAAATCCAACATGTGGGTTTTGTTGAAAAAGCTGTGCTGATCATACCCAGTTGGCCAGATCTGTGATTATTTGTCGTTTCCTGTGACATGCAAAGAAATATAGACAGAAATAGAGGAAGTAGACAGAAGATGGATTGGAAGTTATAAACTGCCACTTTGCAAGAATTATGCCTTTTGATGCAAACTCTGATAAATAGTCCCTCTGTGCAGCAGATCTTCAAAAATATGAAGAACGGTGAAAACCCCTCTGTCAGATCTTCAAAAATGTTGGAGAAGAAAAATATTCGTTCTTGAGCTCCTCAACCTGCAAAGAAATAATGAATAATGGATGCCTAGATGCTTTGATATGTCAATATGGAGTTGCAAGCATCAATTGGGCATCCAACTCATGATTGAGCCTGATTTGGAGTTCAAAAAGGTGATTTCCACTGATTGTGGAGTGTTTGGCCTCTTTTTGCCTCCAAAATTTGTTAACTCAAGTCAACATTTGCTTTTGACTTTCTTAGGCTTCCTTTTTGGAGTTTTGATCATTTTTGCAGGTTGAAGTGCCTCTGTTTGATCTTCGATCCTGGCTACTCAGTTGATCTTCGGCAATTGCTGATGGATCTGTTGTTGAGATGGGATTAGCTTGATGGGATATGCCTGGGAGAGATTAACTTTGAAAATTGAGTTTGGACCTCCAGAATGAGGGGCACCTTTCTTCAAGAGGGGCGCTTTTGGCTGTGCCTTAGTCAATTTTCATTGACTGTTCTTCGTTTTGGCCTTTTCAAACCCTCTGTGCTCTGATCTGACGTTCCCGTTGATGGATGAGTCGAATGACTCTGCTTGACGATGCATCGGGTAGCCAACTCAATCTTGCTCAGGATGACTGACTTCTCAGTTGATGACAACAAGTTTTGGTCCTTCAAACTTAAGGGCGCCCTTGGCCAGCAGGGGCGCTTTTAGCTTGTTGACTGATTTTGCTTATGCTGTGAACTGCCTGACTTTGATCTCCTCTATCAGATGACTGATTTGTCAGAAGTTTTTGCGGATGGTTTCACTGGCGAGACTGGTCATAGCTGAGAAGATCATCCTGGGAGGCAGTAAAGATTCTGAGTGAATTCGGATGCCTTCAAGAAAGGGCGCCTTTCTTCAAGAGGGGCGCTTTTAGCCACTATAGACTATGTTTTGCCTTGGTAGACAAAACGTGCACCTTCTAGACTTAGCCAAATTTTGGCCTTTTTCGTTTTGAGAATCTCCTCCGTTGAAACAGCATCTTTTCATCCTTTTTCGCCATAGCTTCTTGGTTGAAGCTTTTGAGGTTTAGCTTTCAGCACTTGGTACTGGCCAATCTGCCATTAATGGCTGCGGAGCTCCTAACTTTGTTCTTGAAAAATAGAAATAGACCCACCAGAGTAAAACATAATTTTTGATAATTCTGACTTGATCAGTGTGATCGTGAAGGCAATTAATCCTATCAGAATTATTTTCAATCATTTCCGGGAAGGTCCTATTTTTTAGGGTTTCCATAAAAATAGGGGTGTAAAACCCTAATTTTCATTTTTTCAGAATTTTAACCATAGGTTCCTTGACAGAAACCCACAAAGATTTCATATTTGGTTTGACCTAAAACGTACTTTAGATGGCATTTTTACGTTGTTTAGCTCAATTTAAGCAGAATGCCAAAAAATTTCATTTTGGGTATAACATATAGCTTAATTAATTTTTATATTTTATATTTAATCAAATTTTTGTTAGAGTAAAACCCATCTTGTTAGTTCCCTTTTAGTTATTGGTACTTGTACAAAATTGGGTTTTGCATAACTTGCTTGTTTACCCTGCATGTGTTACTTACATTCAGAGTTTAAAAACTTGTGACTTGGCAAAAATTAAGAAGACCCAATTTTGACTTAAAAACTTGGAAACTCAGCCAACTAAAAGAATACTTAAATTCCTTAAAAAACATTAATTTCATGCAAAATAAAGTTACAAAACATATGAAAGTAGCCTATAGAATATTTGGGAAGTGCTTTCTATCAGATTTGAATTAAAAGTACAATATCACATCAACATGAAAATACATTAGCTGATAACCTGATGTGAATCTCATGATGATTGAAAATGATCATAAAAAGTGACAATTCAATGAAGTTACAATAATTTAGAATTTTATTTTCTGTATATATACCATAGCAATGGACGTCGATGAGGTCCTACTCCTCAATCTAGAAGGTAATGACTCCTCATGTTCAACAGCATCATCAGCCATGATGCCATCCAATCCAATGTATCTTGCTTCAGTTGCACCCTCCTCTACTTGCCTCTCAAAATCAGCAATTTCATCTTCAATAAAAATGGGGTCTTTATCTTGGGAAATCCAATCAATATATTATATATAGATCAATGTTATCAAAGTCAATTGTTATCTAATTCCTCCATCTTTTTTGTGTGAAGGCAAAGGTTGTATTATACAAAGACAAGGTCATTGAAAAGATTTTGTGTTAATTTGTTGCTCTTGTTTATGCAAATGGCATCAAATTAGCTCCAATTGCACTCATATCTAGAAACACTAAAAGGTCTAGAAAAATTCAGAGAGCTAGCTTATGACAATTTGGGTTTTTTTTGCTCTAATCTTCCCACCAAGCATTTGCAAAGAAGATATTCACAAGTTTGTAAGTAAGGATAATTGCACACATCAAATTTTTTAAGTCAAATGAAGTGAAGATTGAGATTTTTCATTTTGTGGTGCTTGGGTGGCTTGCCTTGGATAGCTAGTGGTGAAGAAAAGAGCTTCCAATCAGCTTGTTTGCATCTTTGCAACTCTTCAATAATTAGGTTTTTGAACTCAATCTTAGGAAACATCCTCTAAATGCATGTTGAGAGGACCTCCACAACCTTCCCATCAATATCTTTGAAGTCATTTGCAAAGAAAAAATTGGGTTGAGGTAATATGCCACTACATGAATGGGTTGGAGTTGATTGTTTGACTTCTGATCAATAATGTTTCAAATGTATTGAAACTTTCTTCTACCTCTCTTGCAACATTTTTGGATGGTCTCCTTGGTCTTGTCCATGCCCTCATATAGTCACTCCATTGGGTTTTGCTCTCCATCTTCCAAGCTCAAAAGGTTGACTAAATGCTCTGACACCTACACAAACAAGTTTAAGTTGTAATAAAGAATAAACCTTAAAAATATTGAACAATGTCTAGTAAGTAGAATTTAGTAAAACTCAACTTAAAGGATACAATTTCAAATTTAAATAGAAGCTTGAAGTTACTTGATGATCTCATTAGCACTCTTTGCGAAGACACCATTTAAAACTATCTACATGTAACGACCCCAAAACCGGTAAACAAAATTTTTCTAACATTTCATTCCTAAACATATAAAAGTATCAAGTAACAAAGACATGCAATAAAAATTCGTCCTTTCTTTATTGATAAATACATGCAAGTTACAATATATATTTCCACATGAATTCCATTTTCATTGTTAATATAAATCAGAGTACAAAGTAAAACAAATTACATACATAGCTCGTAAGCTTTTGCACAAATAGTAGTAAGACAGTCCAGGTTCCCTTCCTTTCAAATCTTGGTGTATCCGTCGCCTGCGGTGGAGGAGAAACATCACTCAGGCGCTTTTCCGCCAACCACGGACTGTTAATGCGGTCCCCCGCACATCTATCATTCAATAGATGGCCCTCCCTTCGAACGAAGAGATTGGTAAAGTAACCGGCTGCGACAACCCAACTGAGCATAGTGCTGTGTCCTATACATCTAGAACTTGCTATTTCACAATCCCGAACTAGCATGATGGATCACAATGAACTGACAGTGTAGTCTTGACTATCTCACATCTAAGTGGATGTCGTACCTTCCACTACTTTGGCCAAAGTATTCTCATTCAGTACTTCGAATGAAGGTCATCTATCATATACACTACTCAGGGCCGATTTGACTTAAGGCTATCTTACACTACGCGTAGGCTAAGTCCTTCACTGGATTGTCAATCATCCCAGACTATCCTACATCAATTTAATTCAAGACAACAATTATAGGTTCAAGTCCTTCACTGGATTATCTTTCATCCCAGACCAACCTACGACATTCTTACTTACTAGAAATAATCCTCTTGACAAGTAATCCATTCCTTCTCTCCTGTTTCGGAAATCTTTATCCTAGGAGTTCCTTAGCCTATCTCAGTTAGTCTAACACTCTAAGCTGCTTGAATTCACTTGACTCCTGTCCTTATTTCGTTCCTAGAATATAGTAACTAGTTTACCCTTATTCTCCTTCTACGGAGATCATACACAACATGCAATATAAAAAGCACATAAATCCTTCATTTTTATCTTTTCTCTTTTATGAAAAATAAGTAAACTATCCCTTGAAGTTCCTTAAGCTATTTCTTAATTCAAAAAGCTTTTCTAAGGAAATTTAACTTATTCCCCAATTCAACAATTCCTTAGAAACATAGAGGTTTCCTATTATTTTTCCTTTCAAACTACAGCATAAAGCAAGGCATACTCAAGCAATCTGATCACACATTTTAAAATAAATGTCAGAAAATCTACAAAGATATTTCTCATGCCTGATTTCCTTTTGCGTATGAGCTTGATCGGTAGCTTCAATCCTTGCTCCACCGTCCTTCGCAGCCTTCTCTCAGCTTGAACAAATGCTACTTTCAGGTAAATGCAAAAGGTTGCTCTCAGCAATATAGTTTCAAATTACAAATGGCTTTCAGCAAAAATGGTAATGGCTTCTCACAAAATGGCAATGGCTTTCATATAATGGAATTTCAAAACAAAGAAATACCACAGCACTGTATTTCGAATTTTTCCAAGGCAAGGAGAGTGAATGAAAAATGAGTGTTTTTTAACAATGAGTGAGAACCTATTTATAGGTTTCGAATTCTCATGTTTCCTACCTTGTAGGCATGAGAATTCGACACCTCTCATTTTGAAAATGTCAAAATCCGCAGTGGCAGTCGAATAGCCAAACACACAGCAAAAGAGTTGATGATTCAACATAATTTCTCAAGAATGTTTCAACATATCACATGCCAATTTCGTGGATCAACCACGTACAGGTTAAACATTCAACTTGCCTTCAAAAATGGCGGACTGCAACACAAATGGCGTCCAAAGTTTTCGGTTTGAAAACGTCAAGGGTTTTTTTGCAATTGCTGTTACCTTTCTTCCACCCACGCGTCCACAATGGTGGCGCTTTAGCATCCGCGACCAAGTCTTTCAAGTGTGAGCTGGGCGCGGACTGTATTTGCTGAAGTTTTTCGCCATTTCTTTGCTTAACACAGTCGCGCGATTTCTTCACGGGAAGAAATCCGCGATTTTTCAAATGTTTTTCAAATGTTTCTTTTATACTTTCCAAAGTCTATAGTTCATACTTACATTTCCTTAAATGATTTTTATAAATTTCCATTGGTCTTTACAAAATTTCAAATTCTTTTTCCTTTTAATATTTTCCAAGTATTTCAATATTTCGAATTTCCTTTGTATGGTTTGCAAAGTATTTACCAAAGACTATGAAAGTCTTATTACCTTTATTTCCAAAGGTAAATAAATTCAAATATCTTTATATGATAAATGTAAACTTAAATGCCAAAGATTATAGTCTAAATCAAATCTTTCCAAAGGTTTAGATATTTTAATATTCTCATTAAAATGTATTAATATATTTTGTATTATATTCAATACAATATTATTATAGTTTTTAACTTACCTTTCTTTAAATATATAAATATATCTATATAATATTCAAATATTATATTAGATATATTAATATATTATATTATCGGTAAAACTATAATAACATCGATATTAAATATATTAATTAACTTACCCAGTTTACACTTAAATATATCTATACATGTTTATTTTCAAATCTCCAATTACGTGTATTATAGGCCAGTCAGAGCACCTCTAATAGACGTAATTGCATAAACACGTATTTATACATTTAACTGTAAATTCCAGGCATCAGTAACTTATCAGTTCACATTTCACATTCAAGGCTCACAGAACAGTAAGTCAGTCAATCAAGGAACACCACTCATAAAGCATGAAGAAGTAATCATAACTCCTAAGCCTAAGGATGACTTATCATGACAACTTAATCTGACTCAGTTCCCAAAATTCTCAGTGAAGTGTGTGTATGCTCAGCTTGATCAACTTTACCGGTTACTCGACCAAGCCCCTCTCCCGAGTGATGTCTCCCCTCTGCCTGGAGGAATAGTTCCTGTTCCTGCATCCACAGACATACAATCTCGGCAGTTACTTGTTCATAACATCAACAGTATACAAAATGTCTAAGTTAGAAAATTCTCAATTCAATACTTTGCATGCAACATAACATCAATAGAAGTACCAACCAAATGAGACAGTCATTTAAATAGAGAACATTCATTTTGATAACAAAACACATTTTATTCATATCAAAGATTCACACAATACACTCATTTGCCCTATGCAATAGTAGCTATACAATCGGGGTGTAACACTACACAACCCTCTATTGTCTTCTTCAAATAAGAAGAATCAACCCATTGTTGGCTCTCAAACACATTCTTCAAAGACGTTAACAAGCCATATATGCTCTGCAGGGTGATGAAGTTAGTTGCAAACAATTTAGCACCCACTTGCACAAGATCCTCCCCCTTTATATGATCTCTTATCAAGCTAAGTGCACAAGGGTGATTGTAGATGTACATTCTAGTATTCGTGGCCTCTTCTATCATGGATTTAACCCAATCAAGTTTGTATGCTTCCTCCAATAGAAAATCAAGGCAATGGCTAGAGCAAGGGGTCCAAAAAGGTGTTGAGTGCCTCTCCTTAAGTAGTCTCCCTACCACCACATATGTTGTTTCATTTTCTATCACAACTTGGACCACATTTTCTATGCCAACCTCTAATACAACTGCCAACATTAAACTCAAATTCTCAACTTTATTGACTTTGAGGTGTCTATGGACCTCGAGAACACCATTTGACCATTTGAAGCCACTAGAAAGTTGATGAGCATGCAATTATTTCAATCTCTCCACCCATTTGATAATATGGTACATCCATAATTGCACCAATGTTTCCTTTGCTCTTCCTTAATTGTTTCTATATTTGCTATTGCTTTTTGGACCAATGACTTACTTTAAGTCTTGTAAAATGGGTTCCTCAAACCCTTTCCATACAGTGGTCAAGACTTTGACCAAATTCTACCAATATGGGCTTCTCGCCACATTGAATGAAATGTTGGCCACATCTTGTGCTTGTTGAGTCACACTGCTCCTTGTTCCAACCTATAACTTAAAGTGAAGGTTGTGAACATGGAACGAAAAATCCTTGTGATTTAAGTTGGCTAGAGCATGATGAAGTGGATATGCCATGAATCAATGGGCCATGAGTGGAGCCCACAATCTTTGTTGGCACCATGTTTACAATGGTTCATCATCCTTTACTTTTTATTTTGTCAAAAGAGAGACTATTCATCTATCATACAATATTTGGCTCAATGTTTAGACACAATTTGACATTTTTAGACCAATAATCTATGCAAGGTGGTATTTTAGACAATTGATGCCTTCTCTCATCTTCAACTATAACACTCTAACTAATCTACAGTTTAAGAATGGTAACTAACTACCCGATTCAGCTGAAAAGTAACTAACTAATTTTTCTTGCTAGAGTTTCCTTTGCATTAACGAACAGGAAAGATAAACAATCTGAACATTAACTACTTTAACATTCATCAACTAACTTCTAGTTTTTCAATTTCAGCTGAAAGAAACAATTAATAGTTTATATAACTATAAACCACAGTTGGTTATGGACTAACTTTCCATTACTTTCTAAATGAATATAGCAATTATTACATCAATGAAATAAACTTTATAAGTAAATATAACTGAAATAAAGAGAGAGAGAGCGAGAAAGAGAGAGAGTTATAAGAAAGTACAGTCTGGAGGCTTCCTGCTGGAATGCTTGATCAAGACTTTGTCTTCAAGGGAAAAAGAAATATCATCAAGGGCTTTTCTGCCCAACCAAAGACCTACTGGTCTCCCGTGTTTCCTCAACTGAAGAAACCCGACCCTTCTCGAGGGCAGTCAATAAAGGATCACATAAATACCATCATGCCATCTGAGCCTAGTGTCAAGAACCTATACTACCTGGTCGATCCTTCACTATAGGATACTCCTAACTAGAAAGACCATTCTGTCCAAGGGTATATCTGGTTCTTGAAAGCTGACAAATGCTTATTCTAAGCATCATAACCTTGGCCAAGAATTTTATCAATAATAAGCACGTACCTCGTGCTGTTAGCACTCTCACCCTTGCTCGACATTTATATTCTTGACCCAATAAGTTATAATTTCAAAGATTCATCTTATATCATTTATTAACAATCAAGTGAAGATTCTATTTCTGATTTTCAGAGGAGAGAATGAGCTTAAATGGCTCAATTCAAGATTTCGTTCCTCTTATCAATTTCAATGTGTTCATTCTTACTGACTAGAGGAGAAGAATACCTTGTCTAAATCACTGTTAAAGATTATCCTCAATTCTGTTTTATTTCAACTACTAGCCATGATTATTTTACAAGGCCTGACCTAGATTTAGTAACCCATAGAGGATATATTTTCCGAAACCCAACTCTTAATTTTCTTCTTTTTTAATTAGGAGAAGATACTTGTTACTGACTTGCGGAGGGGAGAAAGAGATCAAAGGACTCTACACCAAATTTAGTGTCTTACAAAGTAGAGGTATTTAAAGAGGAAAAGCACGATTACTATGCAAGAATTTTGAGAACAAAGTAAAAGAAGACCACGACTTAGGCTTAGTCGAAACAAATCACAGAGCATATTGGGAGAGCGATTGACTTAACAAATTGATTTAGAAATTTAATGAGAAGGATAGATTTGAGGGCTAGTTCGAAATATTAGCAACGGTTCAAGACTAAAGAATAGAGAGACTTCAGCGAATAAGATTCAGAGATTTAGCAAGAAGCCAGTAACATTGTCCTTCTAACAAGAAGAAGAAATTCCCCGAATTGCTATCCAAAGCATGGAGTTTACAAGAACGTAGAAAGAACCCTACGATGCAAAAGTTAAAACAATAGAAGAGACACTCATCTGGAAATGTGTTTCCTCAGGTCGAGGTTTCTTTGGCATCTCCTCCCAAGAACCAAACATAGCTTCAGATATTCAATTATTCACAATTCCGATAAGAGAGACTGAGCGGCTTACATAATAGCTTCCAAGAATTTCTTTTCCTCGCACCAATTCAAGAGTGAATGGAAGCTAAGGAGTGGCGTTTGGCCAAGAAGATTCAAACAGAGCAATGCAAACAACAGATTGCCGATTGATAGAAGAGAAAGAAAGTAAAGAGTCAAGCCAATTGGCGCTTCCACAAGATAGCCAAAAAGAGAATGCTAGAATTTTCGAATGCCAAGCAAATGTGAATGAGATAAGCCAGCCGAAGTGAGAGAATGCCAATTGAAAGATGATAACACCTCATTCCAATCGAGCCAAGATTACCCAGTGCATGTGACTGCATGCATACTCTCTTGGATGTTTCAGCAAGAGTGGTGTCAAGGTGGCGGGGAGTTACCACCTCCCATTGTCACCGGCACCCAAGATAATTTATTATTTTCAACCTTAATATTTAATCATCGGCCTTAAGAGGTTACTTTTACTTTTAGCTTAAATACTTTATATTATTATCTCCCAAGGTGCGCATGAGACTAATTAAAAGACTTCTAGGGGTGAACGATGATACACAATTTAAGTTAACTTGTTTTTATAATTTATTTAATTAAGTGATATACAACCAAGGTTACAAATTCAATATAGCTATCTTACGCCAACTCATGGCTTGATGATAATTTGATCCTTCATTGACTACGACCTATTGTGACCTTTTCACACATCGCCCCATTCAAATGGGGACCCCCAATTTTTGCTCCATTCTGGTCTTTTGGCTTTGGTTTTTTGGGTTGTTTTGTCTCTCTCTCTCTCTGATCTTTTTGTCCTCTCGGGGATGTCCCTATCTTTGACCTAATTTGGAATTTTGGCAGTCTATGAAATTAGGGTTTTCATTCTGTAGGCTTGTTTGAGGTCAAATTGAGTTATCAAAGTGGAATCTGAGCTTAGTACTGCAATCACAAGGCTTCCAGCAGAGTCCCACTGAATTTTTATTGAATTCTGACAACTTACTATTTTTAGTAAGTGCTCAATCTGGGACCGTTTCATCAGGATTTTGGAATTCTGACTATTCCATCACACTCAGGGTATCTCCAAGTACTTGCACGCAAAATTTGGGCAGAATCAGACAACTGGCTATTTTTAGCAGTTCAGGCTTCAAAAGCCATTTTCAGGGCCCGCACATGTGCTTTTCAAATGCATGTCTGGGGAATGTTTCTAGGTTTTTCAAGACCTTCGCAGTGATATAACATGCAAACCGAGATGATGACTTTCAGAGTTAAGCCTTCAGAGGCTATTTTTAGGGTTTGCATGCAGAGTTTTTCAACGCATGTCTGGATATTCCTCATGGGTTTTTCGAGAGCTTCGCAACGGTGTAACATGCAAGCAGAGGGGATCAATTTTCAAGGACTTACTATTTTTAGCCAGTGCTTGCATGTCGACCAGTTTTCTGGGTTTTTTGAGATCCCACGGGCATTGTGACATGCAAACTCATCCGACATCGGATTGATCACTTTCCGGGCACCTACTATAAATAGCAGGTTCACCCCAACAGGCACCTGACACTTCAACATCACGAACAAAGCAACATGCAGCAAAAATCAAGTCAAACGGAGACTATTCAAGGCACATGCATATCAAATTAAGGTTTCCTACTTCGGTGCCTAAAAAGTAGGGTAAAATGTTAAAATTTCGAAAAACGAAGATATCCCATCACGATCAGCATCCTTCAGGCAATCTACTGGTAAAATTCGGTCGCAATCCGAGCACTTACTATATATAGTAAGTCATCTCGAGAACATGGCTATAAATAGCAGGTCAGGACGAGGGGCAGGTGTGAACAGGTTTCCCAAGCAATGAGGACCACGTGGCAAGAATTTCAAGTCAAATGGAGCCGCAAAAGACAAGCAATGTTAGGGTTTGCTAAAAATAGCAGGTGAGCTTGGGCAATAGGTATAAAGGGGTAGCTGGTGCAGTGAAAATTTCCAAGTTAAGAGCTAGGGCAGGCAGGTTGAAAATAAGCCAAGTATTCAGACACGCCAAGAAGGGTGACATAAAATTTGCCTAAGTCAAAAATAGAAGTATACCCTCTCATATGTGCCCAAGCAAGGAGTAAGGTGAGAAATAATGCTAAGTAGTGAAAATGAAAGTGCTACCTTCAAAATGCGCCCAAGAGGGAGAAAGACTTGAAAAAAAAGTTTAAGGCAAGCTGAAATGAGAGTGGACCCCTCTAAATGCGCCCTAGGCAAGTGGTTGAGGTAGCAAGGCATTAAAATTTTCTCTGTCATTGGAGATAAAAGTACAAGGGGTCATATGCGCCCAAGGAAGAGGGTGGCATCAAGAAATATTCTAAGTCCTAAAAAATGGAAGCTCACCTAGCTAAATGCGCCCTTGAGGTGAAAGCCATTCAAAAATATTTCTAAGTGTTGAAAATCAAAGCTTGATGGGCAAAATGCGCCCAAGGTAAGCATGAGTCTTAGAAAATTTTCTAAGTCTTGAAGAATGGAAGTGCATGGGCTGAAATGCACCCAAGATAAGAAGCAAGAAGTTTAAAAAGTTTCTAAGTTTAAAATGGAAGCTTGACCCTCCAAATGCGCCCAAGGTGGTAGATAGGCCTCAAAAAGTTTCCAAGGCACAAATGAAAGCTCCCTAGGCAAAATGTGCCCACTTCAAGCAGCTTGTATGGAGACTTCAAAGAAAATTTCTAAGGCAAGTAAATGGAAGCCCATGGTGTAAAATACACCCAGGCATGAAGGGGTTAAAGGAAAGAAAGTTCCTAAACGTTGAAAACAGAAGTAAGACAAGCTGAATGCGCTCCCCCAAGCAGAGATAGAACATAAAATAATCTAAGGAGTGGAAAATAGAAGTTGAGGAGAGTAAATGCGCCCATCTCCAGCAAGGAAGAAAATTGCCTAAGGCATGAAGTGAGAAGTGACATGCTTAAATGCGCCCAAGAGATGGAAAATTTGTCTAAGGCATGGGAATTAAGAAGTATGCTACAACATTAAAATGAAAAGAAGCCCACCTCAAGTGCGCCCAAGGTTGCCAGGTAAAATACTTGCTGAGGCATGAAATTTAAATTCGCCTAGCTAAAATGTGCCCAGGGAGGAATGAAGACACCTCAAAAGTTTCTAAGTAAGTGAAATAAAAGCAGCCCCTCTCATATGCGCCCAAGGGGGTGAAGTGGCCTTAAAATTTCTCTAAGTATGGGGAGATGGAATCACATGAAGTCAAATGCGCCCAAGATGAGAAGCAAAAGGTTTGAAAAGTTTAAAAGTTGCAAATGGAAGCTAGGCACCTTCAAATGCACCCAACAATCAAGTGGGAATAAAATATTTTTTCTAAGTGATTAAAATAGGGGCACCGCCTTCAAATTGCGCCCAACTTGTGCAGGCAGCTAGGGAAAATTTCTCTATGAAAGGTAAAGGTTGCTAAGGCGTGGAAATGCTTGGGAGATGAGGGTAAAGGTATGTGTTATGAAGTGCGCCCAAGGTAAGTTGATTAAATTTTAAATTTTCCTAAGGCATTTTTCTAAGGCCAAATGTGAAATATGCCTAAGGAGGGAGGTATTGTTAAAATCTCCAGAGACAAGATCAAATGCACCTGGGAACAGGGAGAATTCTTCAGGAAAACTAGAAAAATGCCAGGATTTGGAAAGTGAAGGCTACAGGTAAGAAGTACGCCCATAAATGAAATGGAATAAACCTTAGCAATTTTTATTATTTTCAAAAAAATAATAAAATTAAACTTACCCCTTTGTCTGGATACACATGAAAATGATGATTTCTGAGGGGAAATTTCTTCTGGGTATTGGACATTTTCCACTGGGAAATGATTTAAATCTTTTCCACACCTTGCTCGTGTTGTTTCGACAGAGATTCTGGCCTGGCACCAATTTAATGAATTTCCTAGGCGAAAATAATTTTTCTAAGGCAGAGAAATGTTTTCACAAAAAAAAATGCCTCGGCTGGTGATGTCCAAAGTGAGCGCCTAGATTGCGGTGGATGAAATTTACAAAGCAGATAATATTGTCGAAGGAAAGGGAAAAGAGAACAACAAGGGGTCAAATATGCTCACAGGGTGGAGATGAAATTTGTCTAAGGCATGGAAGAATTTGAAGATGAAATGAAGCTCAAGCATCAAGCATTCAGGTGCGTCCACAAGATGAAATAATTTCTAAGGCACAAAATCCAGGGATAAGGTGGTGGGTGCACCCTTGAAGAAGACCTCATGAAATGAACACAGTGCGCCCATGATGAAAGTTTGCTAGAAAAGTGATGCATTTTATCAAATCTGGAGGTCAAGCAGACCTTGGAAGTCAAAACGTGGGAATTAGGTAAGTAAAGTGAAGTTATATTATAAGCGTTCTGATGCTCTTCTTTCTGTTTTGCAAGATGAACACCGGAGCCAGAGCGTGAGGATTTGAGGTGATGAAGATGGACAACGTTACAACTTCGGAAAAGGAAAAGGGCATTGAAGATTTGTCTAAGGCATTGGGAACGTGGTGCAAAAGGGGGCTAAATACGCCCAAGGCAGTGAACTGAAGAAATGTGAAAGTTACAAGAGAGAAACGCATCCAGGAGTGAAAGCAACAAGAGGACTTAACGAAGAAGAGATTTTTGCAAGGAGGATTTGAACCAAGTGTTGTTGCCTCCTCCTAACGCAACAGAATTGGCAGGCAGAATAGTGGGAACGCGTTTCTGGGCGAGAATCTTCTAGAAGAGGATAGTGGGCATTAATTGCTCATGGCGGTTTCTACAGAGTGGGGGAGAATCTTCTGTGCATTTATTACCCACTTCTCTCCGTGGCGGTGTTTAGGGCAAAAACCCTAATTAGGGCTTACGTGGCTCAATCTTGTTGTGACCTTTTTCACACATCACCCCATACGGATGGGGACCCCCTAAATTTTGCTCCATTCTGGTCTTTTGGCTTTGGTTAGTGCGTCTCTCTCTCTATCTCTGGTCCTTCCGGGGATGTCCCGTTGTTTGACCTAGGTTGAAGTATTGGTTAAGTCTGTGTAATTAGGGTTTTCATCCTTCAGGCTTATTAAAGGTCAAACTGAGTTATAAAATTGAAATTTAGGCTTGGTACAGCAGTCAGAAGGCTTCCAGCAGGGTCCCGTTAAATTTTCACTGTATTCCGGCAACTTGCTATTTTTAGTAAGTATTCAGTTTGGGGCTATTTTATCAAGATTTTGGAATTCTGTCAGTTCCACCACATTCAGGTAACATCAAGCTGCTTGCACGTAAATTTTGAGCCAGATCAGACAACTTGCTATTTTTAGCAGTTCAGGCTTCAGGAGCCATTTTCAGGGGTCAAACATATGATTCTTCGTTGCATGTCCGGAGACTACTTCTGGGTTTCTCGAAACCTTCGCAGTGATGTAACATGCAAACCAAGATGATCACTTTCAGAGTTTAGCCTTCAGAGGCTATTTTTAGGGTTTGCATGTAGTGTTTTTCAACGCATGTCGGGTTTTTCTTTATGGGTTTTTCGAGAGCTTTGCAACAATGTGACATGCGAGCGGAGAAGATCAAGTTTCGAGGACTTACTATTTTTAGCCAGTGCAGGCATGCAGACCAGTTTTCTGGGTTTCTTGAGATCCCACAGGCAATATGACATGCAAAACCATCCGGCAATGGATGAGTCACTTTTCAGGCAGTTTCTATTTTTAGCAGGTGCACTCTGGCAGCCGCCTGACACTCCAGGTCAACAAGCAGAACGACATGCAGAAGGAACGAGGTCAAACGGAGACCGTTCGGGATACATGCAGGTCAAATTAGGGTTTCCACTTTTATAGGGGGGTGAAATCCAGAAATTGTCAAAAGAAAGCACCTCACTAACGTCAGCACACTTCAAGGTACCTGCTGGCAAAATTTGAGCGAAATCGGAGAACTTACTATTTTTAGTAAGTCAGGGCATGGCTATAAATAGCAGGTTTGCACCCGAGGTTGGCATCGGAGCGACACTCAAGTTCTCAGGATCAGGCGTTGCAAGTTTCAGGTCAAACGGAATTGAGGAAGTCAAGGAAATCAAAGACTTACTATAAATAGCAGGTCAGGGCAGAGGACTGGCAAAACAGGTTCACAAGGCGAAGAGGGTCGTATGGTGAAATTTTCAGGCAAAATGGAGCTACTGAAGTCAGAAAGTCAAGAACTTACTAGAAATAGCAGGTGGCTATAAATAGCAGGCTGACATGTGGGATTGGCGAAACGGGTTCACAAGGCAAAGAGGGTCGTATGGCGAAATTTTGAGGCAAAACGGAGCTATATGGGTCGAAAATCAAGGGACTTTCTAAAAATAGCCTGACTTACCCAAAATAGATGGTGAAGATGAAGGCAGGCAGAGGTATGAAAAAGTTTCTAAGTGTTCAAATGGAAGTTGCCCCTGGAAAATGTGCCCTCAAGCAAAATCCTAAGTGTTCGAAAATTTTCTAAGTATAAAATGAAAGTTCAAAGGATGAAATGCGCCCACCTTCAAGAGGATGAAACTTAGAAAATATTCTAAGGCAAGTAAAGTAAAGCTCACCCCTTCATTTGCGCCCTCACTTGGAAACTCTACATGTTAAATGCGCCCAAGGAGGATGTTGCCTAGTGAAAAAGCGGCTAAGGCATGGAAATGAAAGTATAAGGTGTAAAATGCGCCCAAGCTCCTCCCTCATATGCACCCAAGGTTATTGGAGCCTAAAAAACGCCTAAGGCATAAAACAAAAGCACAAGGGTCAAAATGCGCCCACCTTCAAGGGGAGACTCTAAAAAGTGCTAGGGCATAGATTGAAAGCTAGCAACATCAAAGGCGCCCACCATGGAAAAGTTAACAAAAAATGCTAAGGCATTGCGAATGGAAGTGGGCTATGTCAAATGCGCCCAAGCCTAGGTCAAGCAAGCAGAGAATTTCAAAGTCCATGGAAAATAAAGTGAAAGCCTCTAGGCTACTTTGCGCCCAAGGGTAAGGTGATCGCTTGAAAATTTTCTAAGTGGAAAAATGTCTAAGGCAAAGTGAAGGCTTAGCATATCAAGTGCGCCCAGCTGGTGGGTGATTTGAAAATCTTCTAAGACATGAAAATTAAAGGGTACCAAGAAGAAATACGCCCAAGAAATGAGAAGGATTTAAATTTTATTCCTAAGGCATGAAGATAAATATTTCACCGGAGAAGTATACGCCTAGGGGGGATGAAAATTTAAATTTTCTACTAAGTGTATGAAGTGGAGAAATTCCTAGGGCGTGAGAATTTGAAAAATTGAAAGAGTGTGTGAATATGAAAATTTTCTAGAGGCATCTAAACGGGGTTGACAACTTGATGAAATATTTTTTAAGTAAAAATTAAATGAACCCGTTCAAAAGGCACCCATGAGTTAACAGAGTTTAAAAATTAATTTCCTAAGGGGAAATTTTAATATTTTCAGAAGAAATTTGTTTTGCCTAAATTATTTTCCTGACGGAAGTTAAATCTCAGAGGATGAGTTATTTCGAACAGGCAAGTGATTTTAAATCACCCGGAGTTGAATATTTTAAAGAGAGAATTTAAAATGTCTAAGGCAAATTTTATGAAATCGAGGATTTAAATGACAGACATTTTAAAAGTTGGAAATAAATTTACAACTCCCAAGAATTTTTCGAGTTGGATTCAATTAAACTATGCGAGAATTCTTAAATGAAATTTTCAAACCGAATCAAGTGATTTTTCTCGCAAGTTGTTTAAATCACCAAGAGTTAACTGGCAGACCAAGAGGAAAAATTCGAATTTTTTACAAGGAAGGAATCATTGTTAATTGCAACTGCCATAATGACTGGCTGACAACTAGCCCACTACTGCGCTTGAATTAGAAGATTCCAAACGAAGAGAGTGGAAAATTGATGAGGGTGCTAAAAATAGCCCCAGCCTTACTTGGCAGGATTCTTAGAGAAGAATTATTTAAACAGTCTCTTCTCTCATTCCTCCTCACATTTGTTGAAGTTGCTGAAGAAGTTCTTGAGAGATTGAAATATTTTCGAAGTTGTTGAGGAGAGAAATTCTTTGAGAGTTTATTTTATTTCAGAGTGTTGAGTTGCTGAAAGGGCGAAGTGCTGGAGAATTTTTTTTTATCTGCCAAGACTCTTTTTCCAAAAGCTGAGAGTGTGTTGCTGCAATCTCGAAGTTGAAGGTTGAAGTTGTTGCGGATTTCCGGAGTTGCTGAAAGATTTATCTTTTGAAATTGCTGCAGTTGCAGAAGTTTATTTTGTGCTGAGGAAATAACCACATTGCTGAAAGTTAGTAGTTGGCTGTGATTTTCTTCGCCAGTCAGAAGTGCAGTCGTTAAAAGCTCCTTTATAAGCTCGAAAGTTTTTTCACACCCGAGGTTTGGAGTTAGATAATTATGCTGAAGAATTTTATTTCCAGAAGCTAACTCCACGTCCGCAGTCGCCTCGAAGGCTATTTATTTTATTATAAATCTGCAAGCTAACTTGTTGTTATTCTATTCTATTTTGCAGATGGCTGGAGCAAAGGATGTTGCTGGAACAAGCAGAGCCGCAGGCAGAGCTGCAAACACCGAAATGGCCAAGGCTAGTTCATCCCGGCAGGCAATGATTAAAAGGCTCGCCAAGTCATTTCTTCCAAAGTCGGCAATTGTCTCCAAGCTGGCAGGGTTAAGTGACACCAACCTCGGGTCATTTAATCTAAATGCACTCAAGTCTAGGATGTACGGACTGGGAGGCCATCAACCATCAGTTACGGCACATAACATCATGAAGAGTGGTATCTATGCAGCCGCTGGTTTTCCACCAGCAATTCAGTGCCCAGAGCTAATTATGGAGTGTGCAAACCACTACAAGCCGGAGCGTAGAACCATTGTCTCGCCGGATGGCAAATTGCTTGCCAACTTCACGCCAGATGCCATCGGAGAGGCATTTGGGATTCCTACTGCCGAAAAGATGCTGTACAGATCAAAGGAGAGGGCGGATAAAATGTACTCCACCTCCTTCGAGAGGGTTGCTGCGGTCATCAACAGAGTTTGGATGCAAAAGCCAAAGCCACCTCGCACTAGACTCCCAAAGCAGATAATTGCCGAAGATGTAAAACAGGAATACTGCGACTTGATGATGATGCTGAGCCGAATAAATGGGAGTGCACAAGCCTACTTCTTCGAGCCATGGATGTTCTACTTCATCGAGATCATATTGGAGGGAAAGGAATGTGTTGACTGGGCAAGAATGATCAGTGATAACATAGATGAACAGTTCAGGAGCTTGAGGGGGACGAAAACCTTTTACATGAGCTCGTATGTGATATATATGCTGGCAAGAATGACCAAGTATCGAGGGATTACATACAAGGAGCCGATAGGCTGTGCACCTGATCAGTTCAAAATCCATGAGGCTTGCACACAGTTGCATCTAGCTAACCCTGCCAGTTACAAACGGGCTAATGATGCATTCACAATGCACATCACGAGGACCCTTCAGCGGAGAACGCAGCAAAGAGTATCCAAAGAGGCACAAGCATTGATCGAGGAATACGGATATTGGCTCATCCAATTTCCGAAATTCACTTACATTAGGCTGCAGGGGTTCACTTCGTATCCATACCGGCTACCGAGGTACCCCACCGATCACATTATAATGCTGGAAATATCTAGGCAGTTGATCGCCTATGATAAGATTCAGAAAAAGAAGAAGAAGGGTGGACTTGACTTTCCTATTGCCATGGGAAATTCCACTGAGGTGTGTCCCTCCTTGCAGGCAGCTCGAGAGGCAGAGGATGAGCTGCAATTCTATCATCTATCGTATCACACAGGCAGACAGGATTTTGATCCGTACAGAAACATCCGAATGATACAGAACGTTGAGTACCGACACAAGGCCCACATTGAAGACTTTTGGGCAAATGCTGTTGATGAGGTTGAGATAAGGAAAAGGATGTTTTCCAGGCTTCCCCTCAAATTGATCAGGGAATGTGAGATCATTCCAGTTCCCGACCAGGTGGAAGAGGATGTCAACGTTATGCAACCCGACTATGGTTCAGTTAGGGATACTCCGGTCCCACCACCTGATTGGTCCGAGCCAGAAATCATGGACTTGGACACGCTCTCTATTCCGGTGTTGACTTTCACAAGGGCTTGGGTCGATAGACATGTATGCAGACTTAAGAGCAGATCGATCGCCCTTACTTATAGCTTGATGGGTGACCCAAGGCCGCTATCGGTGAGAAGGGGAAAACAGGTTGCTCAAACACCGGAAGCACAAGTAGAAGTACCAACCCAGCCGATACCGTTGAGGATGGAACAAGCATCACCTATGCACTCACAAACTCAGTCTTCGAGTTTGAGAGTGATTTCATTGTTTGCTGATCAGAGGGCAGGATTGGGTGAAGAGCGGGAGCTTGAGGAGGTGGATCAACCCAACATCCAAGAATCAGATAGTATAAGCGTCAGTGTATCCAGGGCTGGCCAACAAGAAGAAGAAGATGAAACAGTGGCTGACACTCGTTTCCAACAGATGTTGGACATGACATTGGAGGAAGAGGAAAACACAGAATAGGGGACCCAAGGGTCAGGAGATACACAGCTCGTGGAAGATGATGAGCCCGAGCAGAGCAGTGCAAGAAGAGAAGAGGTACATGAGGTGGAGGCAACAGAAGAACAACCCCTCGTCGTTTGCAATGCGCAGCAGACGGTGCCAGATTGGTTTTCAGACAGAATGAGAAGAGAACTCGAGGATGGTACGGATCCGGCCATCGAGATGGAGGAGTTCCTTAGGAGGATCAGTGCGCCACCAAAAAAGAAAAGGGCCAGGAAGTTTTCAAAGATCTCGACTGATGAGTCAAGCTCTCGCACGCTTCAGGTGGCTGTTCCGAGGGAGGAGTATGATCGAGCCGAGGAGAGGCCCGAGAACTATGTGATCACCACCGTAGAGTTGGGTCGTCCTACGGGAGCCCAAATTGTCGAGGAGTTCGATAACTCCTATTAGGCGTTGAAGGATCAGTTGCTCCGCACGGAAGGGAAGTATAAGAAATTGAAGAAGGAGCACAAAACCTTGATAGGATATGTGCAGAGTCTAGCACGTCCAGGTGAATCGGCAAACCCAACAGTAGAACGTCCACCAGAGCTTCCGAGGGAGTCAGTTGTTGGCTTAGAAGATTTAAAGAAGATGGAAATGGAAGCAGACAAGTGGGTTAGCCATGTTCGTGCTGAGACAAGGAAATTCATGCAGGACCGCGCCAATGCTTATCGGCAGGCCTCAAGTATTTTGGCACGGATGGACATGGTGGAACAGGCCTGGGGCGATACCCGCATCTATCAAACAAAGACTGTACTTCGTTTGGGGGCTTTGATGCATATACCTCTGCAAACTTTGGTGGATGGAGGTGTGATTCAGGATGGTGACAGGTATGATTTCACCAGCTGGTACTCCTCGGTGGTCATAGGCCGTGGATTTCACGATGCAGCAAGGTCAGATTCAGCCAGAGTGAAGAAAGCAATGGGTAACATCTTGGAAGGAGTCCTTAATACATTAGAAGCCATATTTGCTAGAAAGTTGGCCCCAGAGGAAATAACTGCTGATGGCTTGAAAGATAAACTGGCTCGATTCTTCTCAGCGGCGAGGTCGCTTGTCCTGGATGACTTTGAGAATGTCTCCACTTTCTCTAGTATTATTCAGCATACCCAAGACGCCTTAGTGGCATGGAAGAAGTCTTACATCCGGCACGGACAGACGGTAGCGGTCTTGGAGTTCTAGCTCAACCACATTCCACCGATTTCTGCGCAGGAGGTTGAAGCAGTATTGGCCCGGTTGACCGAGTTTGCTATCTGGGAGAAGGCCAATGGGAACGCTCTCATGGATGAGGATCTTCTTGATGATGGTAGTGGGCATTAATTGCTCATTATGAATCCTGCAAGGGAGTGGAGAATATTCTGTGCATTCATTGCCCACTCCTCTCTGTGTCGGTTTTTAGGGTAGGAACCCTAATCAGGGCATAGGTGGCTGAATCGGAGCCCTTCATTGTAATTCAATCTGAGCCGTTCGTTGAAATGGGCTAGCTATAAAAGGGGCATCCCCACTCATTTGTAAATTATTAGAATTAGAATCAGAGATAGATCAGAGCTAGACAGAGATAGAAAGTGATAGAAGTTAAAGTAGAGCTAGGGGTTAGCTTAGTTGGAAAGGAAAGAAAGACTTTCCGTTTGAAAGTTTTTGCAAAAGATTGTTGTGTAAGACTCTCATGATATAAATATGTCATTGATTGGTGACTTCATTTTGTGTTGTGGGCAGTTGACGAGATCTTTTCATCTTTCCATTTCGAATATAGTAAAGTAGAATAGATTTTGTTTCCATGCAAGTAGCGTTAATTGTGGAATGCAACATTGGTTTGAGCATATCTCCCTATATCCATACCACTAGCAGGCTTGCTAACGGTAAGTCTGCCCTGCGTGGTCAACTGGAATTTCAGCACTTAACTTCGGTTGCGATTTGTGTGTCCACTTGCTTCGTGGTGAAGGGGTGTGCATGTTGAATCTCGATCTGAATATCTACCTATCCTTTGAAGATTGCATCAGCTTTGTCAGAGTTGTCCGAGGGGGAGACGATACAAAGTTTGGTTTGGAGATTGTTAAAGCTAGTTTTGCCTTCCATCCTTAGAAATAGATTGTAGGATTCCTATCCCTTTCCCTTTAAATTCAGCATTTTCCGGGTCAGTCCAGATACCAAAACGATATTGTCAAATCTTTCATGTCCTAATTGCTTCACAAAATCGAACAACTACGTAAGTCCCCTTGGAATAATCCAGCAAAACACATCAACCAACTGAGTCTATTCGCGATAAAAGGAACCTTGGAGTCGAACACATGAACTTTCAAGCAATCTTAGTATGTGGGACACTTTGATCAAGAGAGAATAGAATGACCGTTGGGCAATTTTATTCTGTGTTGATGTCGTCATAAAAAACACGTCAACAAATCTGAGCCCTTCGTTGTAATCAAATCTAAGCCGTCCGCCGGACTGGGCCAACTATAAAAGGGGCATCCCCCCTCATTTGCAATCATTTTATTAGATTAGACTAGAATATCAGAGAGTTGAGAAGGTAGAAGTTAGAATAGAAGTAGCATAGCATAGATTGCATAGTTTAGGTTGAAGAGGAAAGAAAACTTTCCCTTTGAAAGTTTTGTAAAAGGTTGTTGTGTAAGACTCTCATAATATAAAGATTTTCATTGATTGGTGATTCTATCTTTCGTTGTGGGCAGTTGACAAGGCTTTTTCGTCTTTCCAATTCAAGTAGATTAGAGTACAGTAGACTTTATTTTATGCAAGTAGTTGTTAATTGTGGAGTGTGGCGTTTAATTTGAGCAAAGTCTTCTTTTGTCCATACCACTAGCGGGCTTGCTGATGGTAAGTTCGCCTTGCGTGGTCAACTGGAGTATTAGCACTTAACTTCGATTGTGGCTCATATGTCCATATGCATCGTTGTGATGGTATGTACATGTCATGTCATAATTTGAACACTTTTCTCATCCTTTGAAGATTGCACCGACTTTTTGGAAGTTGTCCGAAGGGAGGCAAAGCAGAGTCTGCTTTGAAGATTGTTTAAGTTGATCTTCATATTCCACCCTTTAGAAGTAGATTGTAGAATCCCTACTCCCTTATCCTTTTAAATTCAGCATTTCCCGGTTAACTTAGGAATCAGGGCCACATTGTCAAATCATTCATGTCTTAACTACTTCACAGAGTTGAACAACTACGTAAGTCCCCTTGGAATACCCAGCATATTCACATCAACCAATTGAGTCTATTCGCGATAAAAGGAACGTTGGATTTGAACGCATGAACTTTCACGCAATCTTAG
Source organism: Sequoiadendron giganteum (assembly GCA_007115665.2). Taxonomy (NCBI): domain Eukaryota; kingdom Viridiplantae; phylum Streptophyta; class Pinopsida; order Cupressales; family Cupressaceae; genus Sequoiadendron; species Sequoiadendron giganteum. Next base: position 495,190,144 of record CM021103.1, read on the forward strand.
CATGCGGAATACTTTGATCAAGAGAGAATAGAGTGATCGTTGGACATTTTATTCTATGTTGGTGTTGTCATAAAAAACACGTCAACACAACCTCTCCTCGATGATATTTCCCTTTCCCTCGGGTGTTGACAATCCTACAACTACTTGACAAAAGAATAGGGTTAGGCCGTTCTCGATATCATTAATAAAATAAAAACTCTTCAACACTTTCACTATGAACATATATAAGGAAATCATCCATAATTACAGTTATAACCAATAAATTAAAAATTCTTTCCCAATTTCACATTCTCATGAAAGGTAGTTAATCACAACGAACATAACGACCATAACTACATTGCCATTTCTTGTTCAAGACAAAAAGGAATGTAACATCAACACACAATAGTTACAAATCATGGATCCTATGGTTGGTCTTGGTATGACATGCCTCCAAGTAGGATCCTTGTTGCCAATACTTCCACTTCTACTTGTTGATGCCATTGTATACAAAGTTTAACCCACAATAGCTGCAAATCATGGATCCTATGGTTGGTCTTTGTATGACAGGCTCCAAGCAGGATCCTTGTTGCCAATGCTTCCACTTCTACTTGTTGATGCCATTGGATACAAAGTGCAAATCCTAGCATTGAAAAAAAAGGAAGAACAAATTTAAATACTGCAAAATTTAGCATTGAAATATAAAAAAATTGTAGATCCTTGGGTTTGAAAAATAAAAAAATTAAATTAAAGTTCAGAAACCTAGATTAATTCGAATGGATGTGAAACACAAATGAAAATTTAAAGAATGATTTTACAAATATAAAATAACTTTGAAAAAATTTAGAATAAAAATAAGAGGAAAAAGAAAACCAAAACTTTGAAAATTCCCAAAATCTTGCTTCTACAATCACCTTAAATTGCCGCAAGAAGAGCTCAATGGAGATAATATTTTGTGAGTGAGAAGTGAGGGTGAACATGGCTTAAAACATAGTTACAAGACTTTGTTAGTACCAAAATTGGTACCCTACGAAACTTAAATGTTAATCAAATTTGCAGCCTTTTATCAGGGTTTTCTTGTCATAGTAAAAAAGTTAGCCAATTTCCCTCCTTGTCCAGTTGCAAGGTTGTCCTTCCTGGTTTAGTTCTTTTGTAAGACTCTTGCAAATTGTTTTGAGGTAGCACCGTACCAAGCCAAAGATGAGGAAATTCTTGGCTATTGGAGGCTCTAGCAGGAAAGTAATGGAGAGCAAATGGTGAAGTTCTAAGTAGGACTAAAGTGGCAACATGCAAGAGGAAACTCTGCCAAAAGAAAAAACTTCTAAGAGACAAAGATGAAGTAGGAATGCATGTAACAGTCCCTTCAGCCATGTTCAAGTTGGGAAGATGAATAAGTTTTGGCTGCCAAAGGAAGAAGATAAAACTTAGTCAAATGTGGAGTTAGAATAAGTTGGCTCAACCAGCTAGAAACTCCAATTAGAAATGACAATGTTGTCATGAAATTGTGCAAACTTTAGACTTCAAGATTCACACATTTAGATAGGTTTAGTTGGGGGAAACATGTCATTAAGATAGTTGAAGGGGCATAAATCCACAATAAGATCAAGAGAAAATAAAAAATAAGTCAATTTGACACAAATTGAGTGGTGATGCCATTTAGGAAGTGCAACCATATTAGTAGGGGTGGATAAAATGTGCAACTATTTGAAGAAAGTTTAAATTCTAAGTGAAAATCAACTTTTCTAGATGACAATTCCACTTAAAAGTGTCATGTCCCCTTGTCAAGCGTAATTTAGTTTTTGACACTTAGCCTAATTTCTGTAATTTTTCCTATAGGCTAATGGGATGGTAAAAAGGGAAAATTGATTAAATAATTAAATAATTAAGCTTTCGATTTAAGTAAAAATTAAAGACAATTAATATTTAATTATTTAAAGAAGCGTTTTAAGTGATTATTATGAGTGTTAGATCCCTGGTGCAAAATGGTGTTTAAAAATGACAATTATACTTTTTATAACTTTGAGGAGTATTTATATCAAAAAAATAAAATTATTTCTTCAAAAAATAAAATTATATATATATAATTCGCGAATGTTAGTGCCAAGTGTGTTATGCATGAATGTCAAAGCATTGTAGTTGCTTCATGTAATCATTGCAAGAAACCAGCAGCCTGTCATCTTGTTAAAAACAAAAACCATACCATGTTGAGTATTATGCAAATTGTTTGACAAAAAAAGGTTCATTGGAAAAATTTAAAAATTGAAGCAAAATTGGTCAGGGGATGTTAAATAACTTGAATCATTAAATTCAGTGTTTTTGTTTTCTTTATTCTTCTGAACTTCAATAGTTTGCTGGTCCATTTGCATGGAAGTTTTCACCAGTGCAATTATTATAGCTGCTGATTTATGTTTCTGCTTTGGTACTAGAATTTTAAATCCCAATGGTTGAGTGTTTTTTTGTTGAGCAAAGCATGGATAAGGAATGGATCTGGTGTTAATTGATATATGTTTCTTTGACAGAATCTGGCAGATATTGTACCAAAAGAGACACTTTTGTGGAAACTAAAGTTACTTCGATCAGCTGCACTCTATACCAATTCCCGCCTTCATGCTGTCAAAGCTGAAGTCTTGTTGCTTGCAAGGTTTTCTTTTGCTTATCTAAGTAAAAAATGATGATTAGCTTCATAATTTAAATGTAACAATGAATGTTTATAAAGTTCATGTAAGGTTTACAATTGTTGCAAAGTAGTTGTATTACATTACTTTATTATATGTCTAGTTGGATATGTGGCTTTGAGAATTTATGGATTACATGATTTGTAGTATGTACTATGCTTATATATAGATATTGGACTTCATAAAGGTCATCCACTTCTTCAATGCTCAAATGGTAACTCTTAAGTTTATTTATCATCATAGATGTTCATACTTTAATAGTTAAACCAACAAAAAGAATACTCAAACACATTGGCCCTCTTGACCACCAAAGAATAGGGTCGATTACTGAAAGTTGCAATCCAAGTGTGTAGGGAACCTAGGACCGTACCTAAGCAAAAGAAGGGAAGAATGCCATTGTGAGAATTATTCTTAAACAAAAGAAATGAAACAGGGAACCGTTATATTATACAGGGTCACTAATGGCATTAAGTTCATTGGCTAATTGGCTAAGTTACATCGAACATAAGAAGGAAAGAATGCCATTGTGAGAACTATTCTTAAACAAAAGAAGTGAAATAGGGAACCATTATATTAAACAGGGTCACTAACGGCATGAAGTTCATTGGCTAATTGGCGAAGTTACATAGAGCATATTACAAAGTATATCTTGATGCCAATCAATGATGACTCCTACTTAGTGTCTTGTCCCCCTTCCCTTGGTCTTTTGACCAATTTCAATTCCCTTTGGCTTGACTTGAGAAAACCCTCAAGTGCAATTGTGTTCTTTGTTTGCAACTCCTCCCTATTCTCTCTACTTGATTATCCACTTCACTAACACTTCTGATCATTAAGTTTTGTACAGAGGTGTTTATAGGCATCCCCTAGGGATAAGGTTTTCCATTGACATACTCAGGTTTTTACTCCTATTGAAACTAGTCTTACTCTAGTTTGCCAATGGATGAGATCTGCATTTCTAGAGCATTGGTACTTTCTTCTTGTTGAGTGGAGTTTGAATGTCTTCTATTGTTTTTCCATCAATTTGTGATCATTGTTGCTTTGATGTTCCTTTGTCTTGAATCGCCAATCTGTGATATTCCCTATTTATTTTCCTATGATAGGGAAGTTGGTGATGGTTTGAATTAGTCTTTTTTGATGCCAACATTTCCCTTAAAGAAACTTGATTCTCCATCCTTAGTCAAGCTTATTGGTTGAGGTAGCAAATCCTGATACATGGTGATTATATCGGTTGTCAAGCAATTGATTTGAATTATGCACCTGCTCTTGTATTCTAACTTGGCCACGTAGAATTTACCAATGAGGGCTTCCATTTTTCCACATAGCCATCCATCATCATGTTGAATCTTTTTAGATGACTTTTGCAATCAGCTCGAAACCTGCAATTGATGTCTTCATCTATTTTAACAAGGCATCTACCTTTGCACTTGCTTGTGTGGCCTCCTCTTCTAGATCAACAATCGTTTTATTGGACTGCCCATGACCATTGCCTTGGCTGAATTTTGCTAGTTCTCACATTCTTTGCTTCTGCAAATTCTGCCTCGATGTCATTGATTCCTTCCCCCAATTTGGGATCAACTATCTTATTTTTTAATGCCACTTCAATTGCATTTCCAGACATGTGCCTTAAATTCCTTGGCCTCTTTACCAATTCGCTATTTTGTGTTGTTAAATCACTTTACTTCATTTGAGAACTTTGGCCCTTCAATCTGGTATGGGATGAGAAAACCTTTTTACATATTTCTTCAATTGTATCTTTGGCTTAGCTTATCAAACAAAGAGATCCCCTATTATATTTGACATATGTGTCTCAACTCTTGTCACTATCTTAGATACTTCTTTCTTGATCCTTACCAATTCATGTTCCTTTTCCTCAAGCTGTTTTGATAGCTTGGAAACCTCATTGTCGAGCTTCTTTGTCTCAATTGTGTACCTTCGTTGACTCTAGGTAGTTTCTATTGCACTTATGATTGACTTAGTCGCGATCTGTGCAATTGACATTTTTATGGGGTCAATCAATATTCTTGCAATTTTTTCCCATTGGTCTTGATACAAGCTTGTGGGAACTTACACAGTTTTTTCCCCACTATCATGGAAATCTGCTCTTTGATGATTTACATTGACTTTCCATCTGGGATATGGGTCTTATCTTTTGTAGGCCCTTGCTTTTGTTCCCACATATCCCTTTATATATATGGAATATCATCTCCACCAACCTGTGATTCTTCATCCTTCTTGATGGGGTCTTGCCATTGCAAATTTGAGTTTTGACCTCATTGTTACATTCTTTAGAGTTGAGGTTTTCAACATGCTTGTTTGTTGAGCCTAAAATAGGTCTATAATATGATGATCCTCTAAATAAGAAAAGAGTAGAAGATCATTCTTGATCCATCACACTTCAAGATGCCATTCCACAAAGTAGGCCAAGGTTTTAAGCAATGGCTATGTTGTAAATGGGGTAGCACTTGGTGGTAAATAAAAGCTGTAGAGACTAAAATGCCATTGGGTGGTAAGCAAGGGCTAAAGGTAATACCAATGTAGTTGAGAGAAGTATAGTAATGAACAATACTATACTGTTTAATAGATGAAGTAGACAATATTTACAATGTAAATGGAAGTACTAAAAGAAATAGATTAGGGTTAATGATATTTACCTTGAGTCAACTTTGTGGAAAATTGATCTCCCCATTGGCTTACAACACTTTGTGAGTGATAGTTGTAGGTGAAATCAAACTGGATTTAAGACCTTAAATAGGCCAAAGTTGGGGATTCCAATTACTTGACAAATCTCATTGGAACAACTCCTATTGTTGAAATTTTCATAGAACTTTATATGGCTCATCTTCCTTAGTGCAAAATTTTTCTCTTAAGGTAAGTCTATTTGCATGAGCTAAGCGGGTGATGTATCTTCTATATTTTGAGAACTAACAAGGAAGAACTTGTTACATCCCGAATTATGAGGTTACTATTTACTAGTGATATAAAAGGTAGAAATGAATGTAATGTGAAATCTGGAGATGCTTGCACCTTGTTATCAATATGTATGATTAGTTCATTTGACGTTGTTTCATTTGATGTCATTTCAATTGATGTAATTCATGGTAAATACTGCATATATGTGAATATCAGGATAATGAATCTTGTTTTATAATTGATTTATATATATACTACAAATGTTGTGAACAAGTAACTGCCGAGATTGTATGTCTATGGATGCAGGAACAGGAACTATTCCTCCAGGCAGAGGGGAGACATCACTCGAGAGAGGGGCTTGGTCGAGTAACCGGTAAAGTTGATCAAGTTGAGCATGCACACACTTCACTAAGGGTTTTAGGAACTGAGTCAAATTGAGTTGTCTTAATAAGTCATCCTTAGGCTTAGGAATTCTGGATTACTTCCTTATGCTTTATGAGTGGTGTTACTTGTTGACTGACTTATTGTTCTGTGAGCCTTGAATGTGAAATGTGAACTGATAAGTGTGGTATAGACAAGATGTAAATGCGTATACATGTACCACTCATATGTACGTAACAACATGTATGACATGTCGATACAGATGTATGATGGACAATTATTATGCCATACACATGTGTCGACATGGCATACATATGGATACGTATACATGGCTGGCACACCTATAAACATATGCACACTAGCTATAATGTTGTTATAACGTTATATTGATGCTTGGAATTTACAGTTAAATGTATATATACATGTTTGTACAAACACGTGTATTAAGGGTACACTGACTGGCCTGTAATACACGTATTTGGATAATTAAATACAAATATGTATAGATATATTTAAATGTAAATATTTGAATGTGTTTATATATATATATATATTAAATATTATATTTAATATAAACATTATTATAGTTTTACCTGGAATAAAGTATATAGATATATCTATAGTAATATTTAAATATTATATAGATATATAAATATATTTAAATACGGTAAATAAAACTATAATATGATATATATTTAATATAATGAAAAATATGAATATAATATCTTGTTTATATTTTAAATAAACATTACCTTGGAAAATAATTAAATTTGACTTGTATAGTCATTTGGCAAATAAAATGCATTTACCATAAGTAAAGAAAGTATTTTCGACTTCCATAGTCTATTGGGAAAATACGTTTGAAATACCATGAGAAATTTAAATGGTAAATATTATAGTCTTTTGAAAGGTTTAAGCAAATACATTTTAAAACCTTGGCTAAAGTAAAAATCGCGAATTTCATTCATATTGAAAATCACGAACTGTGGAATGGCCGAAATGGTGAAAATGGTGAACCGCGTGCAGCTCCTCACGCCAATAGACCAGGTCGCATGTTGCAAGTGCCACCATTCTGGGAAATGTGAAGGGAGGGGCGGAATAAAAGCCAGATGGCTGCATTTTTACCTTGACATTTTCTTATTGAGATTAATCCGCCATTTCTAAAGCGCCTGTGAAGAGTAATGCCTGTAGGTGTCTTCCGTTCATATTTTGCCATGTGAGAGTTGAAACCTTCTTCCTGGGAAAGGTCGAATCACCTCTAAAATTCGCCAAATCTTGCAAATTGAATCATTCAAACCTTGTTTGGCAGTTTACATGCCATTGAAGAAGGAAGATGGTTGAGCAGGGGACCCTATAAATAGATGCCAGCCTTTCTTTGTTTGATATCACTGGAGCAATCCGAGTTTAGCATTTCATTGAGTTTCTCTCATTGCCATACACGAATTTCCAATCTGTTTCTACTTAAAAACGAATTCCTTTGAGAGCCATATTTTGACATTGCTATAGAAGCATTTTGAGAGCCTTACTCTGTCATTGCTGTATTGCATTTGCTTGAGAGCCTTACTCTGTCATTGCTGTATTGCATTTGCTTGAGAGCCTTACTCTGTCATTGCTGTATTGCATTTGTTGAGAGCCAAATTGCATATAACCCATCACCATTTCTGAGAGACTGGTATTTATATGCTGCAAGCATAAAATACAAAACCAGTAATAGAAACCAGAATTGAGAGGAGGGAAACTACAGAAGGAGGAGAAGCAGCTGCAGACTGGAATCATTTACAGCAAGGAAACAGGCATGTTAAATGTCTTTGATTAATTCTGTATATTAATTAATCTGCTTGAATTAGAATTTACTTTGTGAAAGGAAGTAAAATAGGAAAGTACTAGAAGAAATTCTGTTGGAATAGAATAGCTTGTTGTTATGAAATAACATAGAGAAAGCTTGTTTGTGAAAGAAATGCTGGTTTGTGAAAAGGATAGCTTGATATTAAGAAATATTTAATTTCATTGAGAAAGCTTGTTTTGAGTAAATAGCTTGATTCAATAGAATAGCTTGAACTCTTGGGAATGACTTGTTTATAAAAAGGAAAACTCATTCATAAAGGGAAAAGTCTGTTTATAGCTTGCTATGAAAGAATAGCTAGTCCAGGTTATAAAGGGTAAATAAAGCATTCTAGAAAAGTAAAACTAGAAATTGCATATTGCACGATTGCATTATTGAATGAACTCCATATGAGGAGACTATGTCTTTACTAGTTAATATATGTTACGATTGGAATGAGGACAAGAGTCAAGTATATTCAAGCAGCTTAAGAGTTTTAGATTAACTGAAATAGGATAAGGAACTCCTAGGATAAAGATTTCCGTAATAGGAGAGAAAGAATGAATTACTTGTCAAGCTGAATTATTTCTAGTAAGTTAGAATGTCGTAGGTTGGTCTGGGATGATTGATAATCCAGTGAAGGACTTGAACCTATATTTGTTGTCTTGGATTAGATTGAAGTAGGATAGTCTGGGATGATTGACAATCCAGTGAAGGACTTAGCCTACGCGTAGTGTAAGATAGCCTTAAGTCAAATCGGCCCTGAGTAGTGTATATGATAGATGACCTTCATTCGAAGTACTGAATGTGAATACTTTGGCCAAAGTACTGGAAGGTACGACATCCACTTAGATGTGAGATAGTTGAGACTACATGTTGTGACCTTTTCACACATCACCCCGAGCCAGATGGGGACCCCCTAATTTTGCTCCATTTTGGTCTTTTGGCTTTTGTTTTGCGTCTCTCTCCCTGATCTTTTGTCCTTCCGGGGATGTCCCCGTTCTTTGACCTAATTTGAAATTTTGGCTAAGATTGAAGTGAGTCTATAAAATTAGGGTTTTGTTCTCCAGGCTGGATTGAGATCAAATCAAGTTGGTAAGTTGACATTTGAGCTTAACATTGCAGTCAGAAGGCTCAAGACAGGATCCCACTGAAATCTTACTGAAATCTGACAACTTACTATTTTTAGTAAGTACCTAATATGGAGGACTTTTCCTCAGGATTTTGGGGTTCTAACTGCTTCAGCACATTTAGGGTACTTCAGGGTGCCTAGACGTAAAATTTGAACAAAATCAGACAACTTGCTATTTTTAGCAGTTCAGGCTTCAGGAGCCATTTTCAAGGTTTAAACATATGATTTTTCAAGGCATGATTCGTGAATGTATCTGGGTTTTTCAAGACCTTCGCGATGGTATAACATGCAAATCGAGATGGCGACTTTCAACGGTATAGCCTTCCGAGGCTATTTTTAGGGTTTGCATGCAGAGATTTTTAGTGCATGTCCGGATATTCCATGTGGGTTTTGCGAGAGCTTCGCAATGGTGTAACATGCAAACGGAATGAGTCAGTTTTCAGGGACTTACTATTTTTAGCCAGTGCTAGCATGACGACCAGTTTTCTGGGTTTTTCTAGGTTTTTTGAGATCCCACGGGCATTGTGACATGCAAACTCATCCGACGTCCGATTGACCACTTTCCGGACACTTACTATAAATAGCAGTTTTATCCCAGCAGCTACCCAACACTTCAGTCCAGCAAGCAGAGTGGCAAGCAACAGAAACGAGATCAAACAGAGACCATTCAGGGCACATGCATATCAAATTAGGGTTTCCAGCTTCGATGCCTAAAAAGAGGGCTAGAAAGCCAGAATTTTGAAAAACGAAGGTATCCCACTACGATCAGCATCCTTCAAGCAGTCTACTGGTGAAATTTGGGCGCAATCCGAGCACTTACTATTTATAGTAAGTTGTCTCCGGAACATGGCTATAAATAGCAGGTCAGCACGAGGGGCAGATGTAAACAGGTTCACCAAGCAATGAGGATCACGCCTAGCAAATTTCAGGTCAATCAGAGCTGCAGAGGTCTATGAATTTTAGGGTTTGCTAAAAATAGCATGGGAGCTAAAAATAGCAGATAAGCTCGGGCAACAGGTATAAATAGGGTAGCAAGGCCACAAGAAGCATATCATGTCAACTTTAGGTTCAAAATAGCTAAAAATCCACAAGCCTCTGAAACTTACTAAAAATAGAATGTGAGGGCAAGGGCAGGCAAAGACTTGGAAAATCCTCTAAGTATGGAAAACAGAAGTTGAAGGTGCTAAATGCGCCCAAGCTGGAGCAAAGAAGAGAAATTTCTAAGGCAAAAGTGAAAGCTCCACCATAGAAATGTGCCCAAGTCAAGTTGATGAGAGCCTTGAAAAATCTAAGGCTTGGAAAACAGAAGCTTCACCTTCAAAATGCGCCCAAAGGGTCATGAAGTTAAGAAATTCTCTAAGTGTGGAAAATAAAAGCTTGGCATGTCAAATGTGCCCAAGGATGAAGTACCTTCAAAATTCTACTAAGGCATGAAATGCAAGTAAGAACCACCTAAATGCACCCACCTCAAGGATGAAGCTTGAAAAGTTTCTAAGTTACGAAATGGAAGTACCACCTCTAGAATGCGCCCAAGGTTGCTGAAAGAGTAAAAACGCCTAAGGCATTACAAATGAAAATTGCAGCACACCCTTCTATATGCGCCCATGAAGGAAATGAGGGTTGAAAGTTTTCTAAGTCAAAAAAAAAAATGGAAGCTCAAGGGTGGAAATGCGCCCAGCAAGGGAAGTAAACATGATGAAAAGGTTCTAATAAGTGTTAAAATGGAAATAACACATGCAAAATGCACCCAAGCAAGTGGGTTTGGAAAAATAAAAATAAAAATGAAAGTGTCACATGTGATATGCGCCCACTTCAAGCAGCTTGTATGGAGACTTCAAAGAGAATTTTTCTAGGATTGAAAATGGAAGTTGCTGCATGGAAATGCGCCCTTGAGGTGAGAGCCACTCAAAACATTTCTAAGTGTTGAAAATAGAAGCAAGGGGTCTCAAATGTGTCCAAGAGGGAATGAGAGCCTAAAAAATTTCTAAGTATGAAAACAAAAGTCTACCCCTTGAAATGCACCCTTGAAGGAGGCTTGATGATAGAATTTGCCTAAGGCATTGAAAATGGAAGGAGCTACCCCCAAATGCGCCCAAGGAGAAGAAGGAGGAGCTGACTTAAAAGGTTTCTAAGTATGAGGGAAATAAAACCTCACTAGCTGAAATGCGCCCAACAAGGTGAAGGGACTTAGAATTTTTCTAAGTCATGAAAAATTACAGCTGCATATTCCAAATGCGCCCTCAAAGCATACAAGGGATGTAAAATGCTAAGGCAAGGGAAATGGAGGTACAAGGAGTTAAATGCGCCCCCCAACAATCAAATGGAGGTGGAGAAATTTCCAAAGCAAGGTAAAATAGAAGAAGGCCTTCCTAAGTGCGCCCAAGGTAAGTTAATTAAATAAAAAGTTTCTAAGGGATTTTCTAAGGTAAAATGAGAAATACGCCTAAGGAGGGAGGTATTGTTAAAATCTCCAGAGACGATCAAATGCACTTGGGAACAGGGAGAATTCTTCAAGAAAACTAGAAAAATGCCAGGATTTGGAAAGTGAAGACTGCAGGTGTGGAATACGTCCAGAATAAAATGAAATCAACCTTAGCAATTTTTATTATTTTTCAAAAATAATAAAAATTAAATGTACCCCTTTGTCTGGATGCACATGAAAATGGTGGTTTCCGAAGGGAAATTTCTTCTGGGTATTGGACATTTCCCACTGGGAGATGATTTAAAGTTCTTCCACACCTTGCTCGTGTTGTTTCGACAAAGATTTTGGCTTGGCACCCGTTTAACAAATTTCCTAAGGCTCAGAGGGATAAATTTTCTAAGGCAGGGTAAAATAAAGCTCAAGGGGTCGAATACACTCACAGGGTAGAGAAGAAATTTGTCTAAGGCATGGAGGAATTTGAAAATGAACTAAAGCTCGAACATCAAGCATTCAAGCGCGTCCTCGAGGTGAAATAATTTCTAAGGCACAAACTCCAGGCACAAGGTGGCGGGTGCGCCCTTGAAGAGGATCTTATGAAGCGAACACAGTGCACCTGGAAAGCAAAGCTTGCTAGAGGAAATGATGAACTCTATCAAGATCCGAAGATCAAGCAAACCTTGAAAGTCTGAGCATGGAAACCAAGTAAGTAAAGTGAATTTATATTATAAGCGTTCTGATGCTTTTCTTTCTGTTTTGCTGGATGAACACTGGAGCCTGAGCGTAAGGACTTGAGGTGATGAAGCTGGACAATGTTACAACTTTGGAAATAGAAACGAAAGTGAAGATTTGTCTAAGGCACTAAGAACGTGATGCAAAAGAGGCAAATGCGCCTAAGGCAGTGGGCTAGAGAAATGTGAAAGTCACAAGAGAGAAATGCATCCAGGAATGAAAGCAACAGGAGGACTTAACGAAGAAGAACTTTTTGCAAGGAGGGTTTGAACCAAGTGTTGTTGTGTGCTTGCCTCCTCCTAATGCAACGGAATTGGCAAAGAAGAGCAGTGGGAACACATTTCTGGACGAGAATCTTCTAGAAGAAGATAGTGGGCATTAATTGCAAATAATGGTTCCTGCAGAGGAGTGGAGAATATTCTGTGCATTCATTGCCCCACTCTTCTCTGTGGCGGTTTTTAAGGAAAAGACCCTAATTAGGGCACGCGTGGCTTGATCTGAGCCCTTTATTGTAATTCAATCTAAGCCGTCCGTTGGACTGGGCCAACTATAAAAGGGGTATCCCCCCTCATTTGTAAGATGAGATTAAATCAAGAAGTCAGAGAGTAGAGAAGATAGAAATTAGAATAGGTAGTAGAGCTAGGAGTTAGGTTAGTTTGGAAAGGAAAGAAAGACTTTCCCTTTGAAGGTTTTTGTAAAAGATTGTTGTGTAAGACTCTCATAATATTAGGATTTGCATTGATTGGTGATTCTATCTTGCATTGTGGGTAGTTGACGAGATCTTTTCGTCTTTCCAATTCAAGTAGAGTAGAGTAAAGTAGACTTTGTTTTATGCAAGTAGTGTTAATTGTGGAATGTGGCGTTGGTTTGGGCAAATCTTCCTTTATCCATACCACTGGCGGGCTTGCTGATGGTAAGTTTGCCCTGTGTGGTCAATTGGAATATCAGTACATAACTTCGGTTGTGATTCGTGTGTACACTTGCATCGTTGTGACAGAGTGCGCATGTTGAATTGCAATTTGAACATCTTATCTATCCTTTGAAGATTGCACCAGCTTTGTCAGAGTTGTCCGAAGGGGAGACGAAACGAAGTTTGGTTTGAAGATTGTCAAAGCCTGTCCTCGCATTCCACCCTTAGAGATAGATTGTAGAATTCCTATCCTTATATCCTTTTACATTCAACATTATCCGATTAGTTTAAGAACCCGAGCTTCATTGACAGATCTCCCGAAATTTGAAAATCCTTTCTTCAAAGTTGAACAATTACGTAAGTCCTCTTGGAATACCCATCATATTCACATCAACCAACTGAGTCTATTCGCAATAAAAGGAACCTTGGAGTTGAACGCATGAACTTTCACGCAATCTTAGCATGCAGAATACTTTGATCAAGAGGGAATAGAGTGACCGTTGGACATTTTATTCTGTGTTGGTGTTGTCATAAAATACACGTCAACACTACACTGTCAGTTCATTGTGATCCATCATGCTAGTTCGGGATTGTGAAATAGTGAGTTTTAGATGTATAAGACACAACACTATGCTCAGTTGGGTTGTCGCAGCCGATTACTTCACCAATCTCTTCATTCGAAGGGAGGGCCATCTATCGAATGATAGATGTGCGGGGAATCGCATTAACAGTCTGTGGTTGGCGGAAAAGTGCCTGAGTGATGTTTCTCCTCCACAGCAGGCGACAAATACACCAAGATTTGAAAGGAAGGGAACCTGAACCATCTTACTACTATTTGTACAAAAGTTTTCGAGCTATTTATGTAATTGTTTTACTTTTGTACTCTGATTTATATTTGCAATGGAAATGGAATCCATGTGGAAATATATATTGTAACTTGCAAGCATTTATCAATAAAGAAAGGAAGAATTTTATTGTAATGACTTTGTTACTTGTTACTTTTATATGTTTGAAGTGAAAAGTTGGAAAACTTTTAATTACCCAAGGATGGGGCCGTTACAGAACTTATAAATACAAATCAGATCCCTAAGGTCAATGTAATATCCCCTTCTTCAACCAAGGTGTTTGGAGAGAACCCTTTAGCCTATTTCATTCCTGTAGGCTAATTCGTGGACCTGGATAGGGAATACTTAAACTAATTAAATAAGGTTGTCTTAAATATTTATCTTATGAGCAACTTGTATTTGATTAATTATGTTTAATTTAATATTATAAAGCGACTTAAGTTGGGGCCAAAAGTAAAATAATATGAAGTCACTTTATGAGGAGCTAAAGGTTTATTATTTAAAGTGATTTTTAAATTACAAACTTCTCGAAAGTTCATAGGAAAGATATAAAAGGAGTCATGGAAAGGAAATGGGATATCTTTTGGTCATTTTTCATCCTTATTGTGAAGTTTGAGCATCTTGCTCTAGCAAACCCTAGGAAAAAATCCTATGGGATTATCGATTTTGGTGAAGAGATTTCACCTTAGCCAATTTTGGGTGAGTTCATACAATATTCATACTTGTGTCAAATGCGTGAGAGATTGTTTTGAAGTGATACATCTTACAGGTTGTAGTTTACAAATTTATTGAAGTTTTGCTTGCAAAAATAAATTTGTTTAGAAAGTTATTGGAAGTGGTCGATTTATTAATATCTTTTGTTTACACCTGCTAGCCACCATTTTAAGGGAGATTAGATGCATAAGAATTGTTGGACGCTTGGCCTTGATTTATAAATTGTTTTGTTTATTAATTCTAGCTTCCATTTATAGACATTTCACATTTCCCACGATTGGACGCCACATTAAAGAAGTCACAAGTTTAGAGGGCGATTGAGAATGGAGTTAGCTGCCAAGCTTTAAAAGAAGTTGTGATGCCTCATTAAGGCTTTTTATAGAAATTGACTAAGATTGAAAGGAGATTTTGAGTGATGCGTGAGGGTGTGAAGGCCCCTGTCTCGCCTTTGGGTGATAAACTCCACATATGAATTGCAATTACCTGCCAAGAAGGATGTGGGGTTCTGTAATGTCCCCTTTTCAGTGATGACCTTGTTGTGAACTGTTAGCCTATTTCCGAAAATCTGTAGGCTATTCAGTTAAGCAAATTAGGATTTCCAGTGTTTCTTGCTCAGCTTGGGTTACTGTGGTTTTGATGTGATCTTACTATTTTTAGCATTGGTTATTTTTAGTAAGTCTTTATTTGTTAGTGTCTTCATCAGTAGTGTTGTGCAGTTCATTATCCAGATTTTGGTAATGTCTCAGTTTCCAGTTTGGTGATGGTTTGCTCCTTGGACTAAGTTTCATACTTAGTTAAAATTGTGTTTTGAAGTTGTACACCACACCTAGCTTAATGACTTTAAGTTGGGGCCATAAAGTAGATACATTTAATATTTTATTAAATGTTTATTCCTCATCTAAAGTGGGATGACTTGAAGGAGTTGAATGAAGAGTTTATTTTATATTTTAAATGGTGCCTTTTTGGAGATAGGTGTACCTTTTGGGAAGAGGAAGAGTTTTCTTTGGGAGTTACAAATGTTTCATCTCCTCTTGGTAAAGCTTATATATTGGTGCCTTGGTCTTTGTATCTCATCTTAGAAAATTGAAAGTAAAGTTATGCTGCTGGTTTGAATCCAAAACCTGGCTAAGGGGGAGCTTAGCAAATTCAATCCATCCTTCGGGCCTGAAACTATGGCTTCCTAGGTGGATCATTGTGATTGTACTTCACCTTGGAGTGCAGATGGAGCATCAAATTGAAGATATCGAACAGGTTGCTGATGTAAAGCATGTTTTTGAGTTGCTGATTTGTCATGGCTGAAGCTATTTTCTGCTCATAGCTTCATCACTGATTTTGGTTTCATTCTGGGTATTGGCCCAAGCTGTTCTATTGTGGAGGGCGCCCCTTTCTACAAATTTGCAGATTTAATCATCAAGTTTCTGATTTTTAAGAGCAAGTCGACCTCCTTGAGGGGCCGTACCATTTGTTATTTGCATTGGAATTCGTGCCTGCTGTTTTCATCTGTTTCTGGCTCGAGTTTCCATTGGGAATTGGACGCCTTGCTTCCAATTGTTGATCGACTGTGGTTTGGAAGCATTCTGAACTGATTCAGAGGAGTTTCGTCCGTCTTGGTGAATTCATAGCTTGCTGGTCTGATTTTTTGTACCTTTTGTTTCTGATCAGATTAGTTAAGTTTTATTATCATGCTGTTTTGAACTTTAATTCTTCATCTATTCTAGTTGTAAATATTAGAGGAAGTGATACTCTAACCATTGCTTGTTTTAAAAGCTTATTTTTGACATATTGCAGTTGTTTGACAATTGTTTGTAAGTTGATTAGTAGTACTAACAACAATAGTTTACTTTGCTGCAATTTATTTTGTTGTATTCCCCCCACAAAAAATAAGTGGTTGTGTGGATTGTATACCCCCCACAGTTTGAGTGGAAGTGAGGTTAATTGGCTGGCTTGCCGCCTTCAAATAATTGTAATAATCACACCCACTGAATAAGTGGAGTATTCCCACCGCTTGTGGATGCCTACATTAGGAGAAGAAGTTTTATTTCAGTTTAATATCTAGCACTCCACCATATGTTAGCACCTCGCCTTGCAAAGGGATCTTGCGTGCACATTCTTGGTGTCGAGTTTAGCTCTTCATTTTCAGTTGTTATCAAGTTATTAGGATCCTCTGACCATATGCCCGCCCCTCCTCCTTAAGTGGTTTTAGGGCGCATTCTTGGTTAGAGTTGTTTCAGCTGTGCTTTGGTTTGAAGCTAATTCTTAACGGGTGCATGATTTGCATTGTTGTGAATTGAAAACAAGGGAAAAAATTAAGGGGAACATTTCAGGTTTAGAAAAGTCATTAGTTATCATTCTAGGAGGTCATGCAACATATAGGAGGGACATAAAGAGTTGAAATAATAAAAATAATAATCAGCAGTTATATTGGAAGGTTGAACCAACTTTAAGAAGGGTCAACTTGTGAGTTACCAGTTGTTTCGAATCCTAACTTTTTCGAGTACTCATGCACTCAATCTTACTCTATGTATCAATGCATGGAATGATATGTATTTGTAGCCTATGTTAGCCCAAGTTTCTGGGGTGGGATGATAGAGGATGGAAGGATGTGTTTCAGGGATGGGGATGAGAGGGAGGCCATTTTTAGTAGACAACAGGGGACAGCTATTAAAAAATAGAGAAAATTTAAAAAATATAGAAAATTTCAAATATACATATGATAAGGAAACAATCATATACACCATAGAACATTAATAGTTAACACATAATATTAGAGCTCAATTGATATTTTCATTTCATAGAAACCGATAAACAAATGAAGTTTTAACAAATTTTAATTGCATTCATTGACAATGTGCATATATACTATATGAAAAATACATCAAATTGTCCAAAGGATGCAATTTTCAACTACAAAATGACAAAAATATAGAAATGTGCAGCTATCCTGACTCCCTAATCAACATCTCCCAATATTGCATCAAAATTGGAGTCTGAGTCACTGCCACTATGAGAGGTCGTCTCATCCCAATCCAACGGAACCCCAAGCAATACATCATGTGCCTCCTCATCATCAACCTATGTAGTATCTTCAGGATCAAGATCACGTGCCTTGTGGGCCCACACACCGCTTTATTTTTTATTAATTTTGTGGTTTTTTTTCAAATGAATAGAAATGTTGCTGGGCTGTAGGGGACAGCTAGCCATCCTTGGGATGGTTGGGGGACATCTAGATGTCCTCTAGCCGTCCCGAGGATGACTAGCCATTCCCTGGTGTTTCCTATAGTTTTTTGAACATATTGGAAGCGTTTCCGATATTGGGCAGATTTTGGAGATGGCATGGGGACGTTTTCGAGGCATCCTTGCATCCTCAAAACATTTTTGATTGGCGACGCCCCTAATTTTCCTGAGTACGTGTCCATAGTTTGCAGCTGTATGTAGTGAAGTTTGTTGTACCGAAAATTAAATTTTTGTTTCAATAAGGCATTTTGATTAAAATGGTCTCTAAATCTTGTAAAATTGCCATCAAAAGTCAGTTTTAGGTCAAACGAAGCATGAGCTTTTTGTGGGTTTATTGTCCAGAGGATACTGGAAAATTTTGAAAATTAGGGTTTTGGGCCCCTGTTTTTAGGAAAAACCCTAAAAATAGGATTTTTCCAGAATTGGCTGAAAATAATTGTGATTGGATTATTTCACTTCACGATCACATTGGTTAAGTCAGAATCAAGAAAAAGTCAGTTTAGCTCTGGTGGGTCTATTTCACTTTTTGAAGAGAAAAGTTAGGACTTCTGAGGTCAACAATGGTAGATGGCCAGTACCAAGTGTTGAAATATGAGCCTCAAACACATCACAAAAGATTCTATGGTGAAAGATGCTCAAAAAGATGCTTTGCGATGGAGGGGATTTTCAAAAGGTGAAAAATGTAAAAAATATTCTAAGTTTGGAAACGCTATGCCTTGCTACTAGGGAGATGCCTTTGCAGTCGACCCCTAGTCAGCTTTGTATTGTCCGTGCACATAAAAATGGTGAATGCAGTCATAATGGTGAACGTACTCGTGTTAGCACTTGCAATGCTTCAACGCAGTCAACTCAGCCTAGCAACACGGTGATCGCAAAGTGTGAAGGAGTTGAAAATCATTAGAAAATGATCAAGTCTGGAGCCAATTGCGCCCCTGTATCCCAAGGGCACCTTTGAATTTGAGAGGCCAAATGCAGTGGTTAACACTTGCAAAACCAATCATCTTCTTTAGGATTCTGTAAGCTTTCTGGTGAATCATCATGCAAATCCATCAAATTTGTTAAACTCCGGCAAACGACAGTAGAAGCAGAAAATGCTGAAGGTCAACAAACATCAAAAATGGCAGTCAATCACAAAAATTGCACCCCTGTATCCTAGGGGCGCCCAAGAATAAAGCCTATCAGATGTCAGTTTTTGAGTTTGTTATATGCAGATGATCTTCCCGGCTTCAGTCCAACTTCGCAACGAATCTGTTTGCCAGTCCACGAGACATATCAAACAGCAATAGCAGTTGATTCAGCTAGCACGTAAAACAAAGGATGAAATGAAAGTTGAAAGGTTAAATGTACCCCTACAGGCCAGGGGCACCTAGACTTTTGGTCAACCAGACGAGGTTTTCAGCAGCTGTCTTCTTCAAGAGATCTGCTCAAAATCCTTCTAGCTACGCGATGAATCCAACAGCTAGCTCTCGGGACTTGTCAAACGCCCGTGAATGAAGATCAAGCGTAAAACATTGGAGACGAAAGCAAGTTGAAAAACATGGAAATTTGGCCAAGTTTGGTAAAAAATGCACCCTTCTTGGAAAAGGTGCCCAACTTTCTAGGGCCTTAGATGCAGCTTTCTGATTTCGTGACTCCTAGGAACATCTTTTCAGAGTTGATCAATCTCCGCGATGAGATCATCAACACGAACATTGGAGTAGTCGAACTCCCAACAACGAGGGTCAAACTGGAGCATTTCATCAAAGGTTACGAATTGCAAAATGTATCTCAAAGACACAAACTCGCCCTTGCAGACCGGGGGCGCCCTAGAATTTGAGCCTCATAAATCAACTTTCAGACATTGCAATACTACTCATTCTTTCTGGAATTGAACTAGTTTTCGGTTCCATATCTTAGCATGTTTCCAGGAGTCGTCAGTCACTTGCAGCTGCAGATTGAAGCACAAAGGGTCAAATTGACGAGATTGAAAAGCATCCAAAAAATGGTTGTCTGGTAAAAAAGCACCCTTTTGTCCAATGGCGCCCAAAATTTCAAGCTATCAGAACTAGTTTTTGAGGTTTGCAGCTCCCAACAACATCTCTTCAGACTTGATCTAGCTTCGTGATGAATTTGTCAGCTAAGCTTTAGGATCGACCGAGCATCCAAAATTCAGGGTCAAACAAAGGTAGTTTGTCACAGTAGAAGTTGAAAATCTTAAAAAAATTTCTAACTCAAGCTTGGGTGCCAAAAGTCAAAGTGGGCCTAGTTGACTCTCAGTTGTGATTTTTGCATGCTTCCTCTTTGTTGGCGTTTCAATTAGCACCTCTGGAGTGCTTATTGGAAACAGACAGCTATTGCAAGTGTGTTAGTACATGCTCTTCGGATTATAGAGAGGAAGATCTCTCTTTGCTGATTTTCTACTGTAAAAAAGGGGTGTACTAAGATTCCTATCTTTTTTACTCAGCGGTAGGACACAAGGGTGCATAAACCAATGCACCGTAGCTAAGCTTTTTCTCTGGTTTCCGCAGATCTTAACTACGACTAACTAAGCTTCTAGACTATCCTACCTCCTCAAGATAAACAGAGCATGAGGGCGTAGGAGCGAAATGGATTTGGTTGGATCACTTGAATCCTCCGTCTCAATGGAATATGGCCGAGGCTTTGAACCTTCGGATATATACCAAAATAGGGCTCGATACAAGCAAACACTCTCTTACGGTAAACTAGATCTGAGACTTGCCAAGGAGGAGGAACCCCTATCCGAGGTGTAGGCTTGGAAACAGCTTACTGGAAACAACATAGTACGATGGCCTCTCTAACAGGATTCCCGAGGAGGTGACGACACCTGTCCAAAGTGTAGGCTGCAAGATAGATCATTAAACAACATCAAACGATAATGATTGATGACAAAATATCCAAGGAGGTGACAACACCTATCCAAGGAGGAGATTGAAACAATGCACTATTTAAAAACAAGACTTTGAATAACTCAAATAATTAGATCAAGCAAGCTTGCACCATCTGATTTATTTCTTCAAGGTTCTTCAAAGAATTACAAAGGTCGGGACAGCAAAGGCACGAAATCATGCACAATTGCGATCAACCAACGAACTCTCATCCAAGAGTGAACAGATATAAACAAGCGAACTCTGGTAGCAACGACGCAACAATTTTGCTAGCAAATAAAGGTTAAACAAATAAAGAACCTAAGACTCTTATTTATAGAAACTCAAAGGAGTAGGCAACCCTAAAATCTCCTTGAGTTAACAAACAGTTCTTGCCAATCAGCAAGATTTATTTTTATGTCTAAAAGTAGGTGAGCAAACAGTTAACTGGAAATCTACTTGAGTTAACTGAAACTAAACAAAAGTCAAATTAGAATTCTACCTCAGTTGACTATCACCTAACTAAAAGTGAACTTACTATTACAATTGTGTCTCCAAAAAGACATCCACCTTTAAAGGAGATTTGAGATCCACAAATCGTGGGAGTCAAATAGACATCCTAGATCAGTGGGATCTGACATGCATGATCTGTGGAGATTTGGAGTCAACTTGGAAAGGGGCATCAAGTTAACTTCAGTCATAATTAATGCTATTTGGAGGGTAGGATGTCCTTCTTGAGGTGTTTGACACCTCATCACCATTGGTCAATGGTGCTTTTGTTAATTCGTTGAATTCTTCATACGGAGACCGTTACATGCCTGTCAATCGTCAGCTTACCGCTTGTCAGCAACTTGATGTATGCATCTCCTTCATTCTGCTTCCCTTAGGAGGGTTACTCCTTTTCCAATTTTTTTGCTTTTTCCATTACAACAAGGATAGCAGCAATACACAATCGTTAGGGTTAGCATTTAAAACCAAAGGATGCTGAAATAACTCAACGTCAAGCATGTGCTTTCCAAACCGAGACAGAGTGGGAGCTACCATATGACGGAGATGTTAAAGATGCTGAATTAACTCGACGTCAAGAATGTGCTTTCCAAACCAAGATGGAATGGGAGCTACCATATGACGGAGATGCTAACTATGCTGAAAGTAAACTCAACACCAAGTATGTGCTACCCAATTCCAAAGTGGAAATGAGGCGACCATATGGCGGAGATATACAAAAATACAATGCAGCTTCAAAATTTAAAGTAAGATTAAGAGAAATGCTGACAGTACTACTGTTCAGCTTACAAAATATCAGAAGATGCTTGCAATAAACAAGATTAGAAGCTCTCCACTGCTGCAGTAATAGATATGATCATTCCAAGGTTAATTATGACCTTCCAGATACAACTCTTCACCAAAATATAGATTACTCAAGACTGATATAACAGAACAGCAACGTAATATACATAACCAACAACCCTAGAATCCACTAAAATGCTCACAACTCACTCAATACTTGCCAGAATGACATGAGACCTGATGCAAACGAAAGCTATAATGATGGAAATGAGGACTAGACTAAGAAACAGCTAACAAATTGAAGTATTCTTTTTTCTAAACATTTGCCAGGCAGACCAGAATGGTGCGGCCAATAGAGAGAAGCGATTTTGCTTTTAAAAAATAAACACTCAATATTAAAATCTGAATCTTTGCAAGAAGGGTCGCCCCTATCAAGGAAACTCAATGAATCAATACCCAGAACGACTGTATTTTTATTTTCAGATTTATGAGTGAAACTACAGATTCAGCTTGACTTCAACAACTTCAAAATGAGACTGAAATCCAAATCTAGAACTCCAAAAATGCAAGATACTCAACTGAAATGCAAGACAAACCTATTACAAACTATCTCTCAACTAGTTGCTATCTTTCAAGTAAGAAGAAGAGCCAAGCTAGGAGGCATTCATTCCTCGAAGCAATCCCAAAGCCATTCCGGCAGCATAACAATATCATAAAACATAAGATAATCCAAAATAAGAGAAGGAACCTCCTTTATAGAATGAAGAGAAGACTCTGGAGGCTTCTAGAAAGTGTGCCCTAATCCCAAGCTGCTTTTAGGTTTAATCTTTGACCAAAACTCTTTCTTCAAAATGGCGTACCTTCCTTGAGAGATATAAATCACTTCTCTTTTTTTAAATAAAATATAAACTCCTTCAAATAGGCGTCCATTGTAACGACCCCAAAACTGGGTAAACAAAAAATTTTCTATTTTCACTAATAAGATACAAGGAAATACAATTAAATGACAAAGTAAATAACTTTTCTTTTCATTATAATTGAACATCTCATCATAAAGAAATAAAAGACACAATACATCATTGTTCTATTTTCCAAGTAAATAACAGAGTACGCTTTCATGCTTACTTTTCTTCAAAATAAAAAGCAAGGTAAGAATCTTACAAGTTTCAAACATAGCTCGGAAGCTTTTGAGCAAATAGGAATAAGACTGTCCAGGATCTTCCCTTTCAAACCTTGGTTCATCAGAAGTCTTAAGGTGGAGGGGAAACATCACTCAGGTGCTTTTCCACCAACCACGGACTTATATTGCGGTCCCCCGCACGTTTACTGTTAAGTAGACGGCCCTCCCTTCTTCGAGGAGATTGGTTGGGTAACCGGTTCTGTATGACCAACTGAGCATAGTGTGTAATCCTACATAACTAAATCCTTGTGTCCTCACAATCTCAATCTAGCATGTAACCTGGATTACTGTGAACTGACAGTGTAATTCGTCTCACAGTCTAAGTGGACGTTAGGTATACTACACTACTTTGGCCAAAGCATTTCGGCAGTACTTATACTGACGGTCATCTATCACTTGCACTAAGTTAGGTTTGGTTTGACTTAAGGCTGCCTTATCCTACGCGTAGGTTGAGTCCTTCAGTGGGTAGTCAATTACCCTAGACTTCCTACTTCCACTACTTAAACAGGAAATGGAGTACAGTCAACAAGGGGTCCCTTTGGTACTTCCCAACATGGAAATCTTTATCCATGGAGTACGTAGCTTTCTCTAGTTAACCTATTTAACTCTAAAGCTTTAGACTACCTTGGTTCTGAATCCACCCTCGTCCTAGTATTTAATAACTAATCCCTTTCCTTTACTTAAGGAATTCAAGCAGTATTCAAGCAATACAAATTATAAGGTACTTTACTAAAAGTAAACAAATATTTCCCTTTCAAATTCATCTATGATTTCAAATGATTCGTTTCAACATGCTTTTAAGTTATTCCAATTCATCAAGTTCTCTAAGCTATTTCAAAAGCTTTTCTAAGGAAATTAAACTATTCCCCAATTTGACCAGCTCTTTAAGCTATCTCTTAAATTCAATAAGCCTTTTCTAAGGAATTAAACTATTCCCAATTCAGCAATTTCATAGAACATAGAGGTTTCTTATTATTTTTCCTTTCATAAAGCAAGACATAATCAAGCAATCTAATCATACATTTTAAAATAAATAACAAAAAATCTATCAACATATATCTCATGCCTGATTTCCTTTTGCGTATGAGCTTGATCGGTAACTTCAATCCTTGCTCCACCGTCCTTCGCAGCCTTCTCTCAGCTTAAGCAAAAACTACTTTCAGGTAAATGCAAAAAGTGTTCTCAGCAATACTGTCTCTCAGCAATACTGTCTCAATTGCAAATGATTTTCACAAAATGGCAATGGCTTTCACAAAAATGGCAATGGCTTTCATAAAAATGGCAATGGCTCTCATAGAATGATAATGGCTTTCATTAAAATGGAATTTCAAAACACAGAAATACCACAGCACTGTATTTCGAATTTTCCAAGGCAAGGAGAGTGAAATGAAAAGATTGAGTGTCTTTCAACAATGAGTGAGAACCTATTTATAGGTTTCGAATTCTCATGTTTCCTACCTTGTAGGCATGAGAATTCGACACCTCTCATTTTGAAAATGTCAAAATCCGCAGTGGCAGTCACATAGCAAAAGAGTTGATGATTCAACATAATTTCTCAAGAATGTTTCAACATATCACATGCCAAATTCGTGGATCAACCACGTACAGGTTTAGTCACTGGGAAAAGCCCTCAAAAATGGCGAACTGAAAGAACAAATGGCATTTGGATTTTTGCTGCTGAAAGCGTCAAGGGTTACGCACAGACAGTTCATGCCTCCTTCCACCCACGCGTCCCAGACCGGTGGCGTTCAAGCATCCGCGACCAGGTCTAAGCTACGCGAACTGGGCGCGGATTAATCTCCATTGTTTTCCACTGTTTTTCTGGTTCAAACAGTCGCGCGATTTCTTCCCATGAAGAAATCCGCGATTTTTCAGTTTATTCAAACATTAACTTTAAATCTTTAAAAAGTCTATAGTTCATACTTACATTTCCATAAATGATTTTTATAAATTTACATTGGCCTTTACAAAATTTCGAAATTCTTTTTCCTTTTAATATTTTCCAAGTATTTCAATATTTCGAAATTCCTTTGTATGGTTTGCAAAGTATTTACCAAAGACTATGAAAGTCTTATTACCTTTATTTCCAAAGGTAAATAAACTCAAATACCTGTATAAGTAAATATTTCAACTGATTCGTTTCAACAAGCTTTTTAAGCTATTCCAATTCAACAAGTTCTTTAAGCTATTTCTTAATTCAAAAAGCTTTTCTAAGGAAATTAAGCTATTCCCTAATTTAACCAGCTCTTAAGCTATCTCTTAAATTCAATAAGCCTTTTCTTAGGAAATTAAACTATTCCCAATTCAGCAAGTTCTTTTAGAAACATAGAGGTTTCCTATCATTTTTCCTTTCCAAACTACAGCATAAAACAAGGCATACTCAAGCAATCTAATCACACATTTTAAAATAAATGACAGAAAATCTACAAAGTTATTTCTCATGCCTGATTTCCTTTTGCGTATGAGCTTGATCGGTAGCTTCAGTCCTTGCTCCACTGTCCTTCGCAGCCTTCTCTCAGCTTGAACAAATACTACTTTCAGGTAAATGCAAAAGGTTGCTCTCAGCAATATAGTTTCAAATTACAAATGGCTTTCAGCAAAAATGGTAATGGCTTCTCACAAAATGGCAATGGCTTTCATATAATGGAATTTCAAAACACAGAAATACCACAGCACTGTATTTCGAATTTTTCCAAGGCAAGGAGAGTGAATGAAAATGAGTGTTTTTTAACAATGAGTGAGAACCTATTTATAGGTTTCGAATTCTCATGTTTCCTACCTTGTAGGCATGAGAATTCGACACCTCTTATTTTGAAAATGTCAAAATCTGCAGTGGCAGTCGAATAGCCAAACACACAGCAAAAGAGTTGATGATTCAACATATTTTCCCAAGAATGTTTCAACATTTCACTTCTGATTTTCGTGGAGCAACCACGTACAGGTTAAACATTCAACTTGCCTTCAAAAATGGCGGACTGCAGCACAAATGGCGTCCAAAGTTTCAGTTTGAAAACGTCAAGGGTTTTTCGCAGTCATTTTTTTATCTTCTATTTACCCACGCGTCCACAATGGTGGCGCCTCATGCAGCTGCGACCAAGTCTACATTGTGAGAGTTGGGCGCGGAACTGCATTTGCTGGAGTTTTTCCCCATTATTTAGCTTAGCACAGTCGCGCGATTTCTTCACGGGAAGAAATCCGCGATTTTTCAAATATTTCCTTTATATTTTTCAATAGTCTAAAATTTAAAACATTTTAACTTACTTAATATTTTACATGCATTTACAATGGTCTTTAATAAATTTCGAAATTCTTTTCCTTTTAAATATTTCAAATTTCCTTTGTATGGTAATGCAAGGTATTTACCAAAGACTATGTAAGTCTTATTGCCTTTATTTCCAAAGGTAAATAAATTCAAATATCTTTATATGATAAATGTAAACTTAAATGCCAAAGATTATAGTCTAAATCAAATCTTTCCAAAGGTTTAGATATTTTAATATTCTCATTAAAATGTATTAATATATTTTGTATTATATTCAATACAATATTATTATAGTTTTTAACTTACCTTTTTTTAAATATATAAATATATCTATATAATATTCAAATATTATATTAGATATATTAATATATTATATTATCGGTAAAACTATAATAACATCGATATTAAATATATTAATTAACTTACCCAGTTTACACTTAAATATATCTATACATGTTTATTTTCAAATCTCCAATTACGTGTATTATAGGCCAGTCAGAGCACCTCTAATAGACGTAATTGCATAAACACGTATTTATACATTTAACTGTAAATTCCAGGCATCAGTAACTTATCAGTTCACATTTCACATTCAAGGCTCACAGAACAGTAAGTCAGTCAATCAAGGAACACCACTCATAAAGCATGAAGAAGTAATCATAACTCCTAAGCCTAAGGATGACTTATCATGACAACTTAATCTGACTCAGTCCTAAAATCCTTAGTGAAGTGTGTGTATGCTCATACGATCAACTTTACCGGTTAGTCGACCAAGTTCCTCTTCCCGAGTGATATTTCCCCTCCACCTGGAGGAATAGCTCCTGTTCCTGCATCCATGGCACAAAACCACGGCAGTCAATTGCTCACAATATTTGCAGTATATATAAATCAAATATATAAAACAAGACTAATTACTTTCCTCTATTCATTGTTTTATTCAATAATAACATCAATCAAGAATACAGAATGAGCCAAACATAACATGTAAATAGGATTTCATATTGATAACAAAGTTCAATCACATTTTATTCATTCAAAACCTTCCTTACAATCAGAATGCTCTAAGCATTACTAGAGTAGTAACTATACAAATTCCGGGGTGTAACATCCATTTTCCCTTGAGCAATTATAAACTTTAGGAATATAAAAATATTTCCTTCATGAGAAAATACCCCTCAAAGTCCCCTTCTTTAAAACAACTGTTAAGTTATATCACTAGGCCAAGGGTATTTTTAAAATAAAACATTTTGACTTAAAATAACTTATTTCTCCAAAATGAACCCCTTAAGCCAAAAATGAGAATTGCCCAATGAACTGCTAGAAGAGGAAAGTCGACTGAGCTGATGCTGACTGGATCACTGCTAAAAATAGAATTTACTAAAAATAGTAAATTCTTGAAGGTGCTCAGAATGCCGAACTGAAACCACCAACGCGAAGCTCTCAAAAAACCCAGAAGGAATCCGAAATCCAAGTTCAACATTTCCAAGTGCAAGCTCCGCAAAAAGACGAAAGCATCCTCCAAGAAGTTTGGAAACCTTGATTCGAGCTTCTGCTTAGCCTACGAGTTCCCAGAATTAGGCTAAATCCAAATGAAAAGCATAGGGCTAAATTGGGGACATTACAATTTAGAGTCAACTTGGAAAGGGGCATCAAGTTGACTTCAGTCATAATTAATGCTATTTGGAGGGTAGGATGTCCTTCTTGAGGTGTTTGACACCTCATCACCATTGGTCAACGGTGCTTTTGTTAATTCGTTGACTTCTTCATACGGAGACCGTTACATGCCTGTCAATCATCAGCTTACCGCTTGTCAGCAACTTGATGTATGCATCTCCTTCATTCTGCTTCCCTTAGGAGGGTTACTCCTTTTCTTTTTTGTCTGTGTTTCCACTTTGATGTGGAAGGTAGTGTAGTATTAACTGATGGCGGCTCTGAGTTGGGAATGACTACCTTATGCGTTCTTTTGCAGCTTTGACGTTTTCCTTGATCTTTCTCAATGGAAGAGTGTTGTATGATGAAATCGCGAAGCTTGATGATGAAACCGCGAAGTTTGACCACGATCATTCTAACCGTGAGAAATGCACATGAACTTGCTGCATGTGTAAAATTCGAATGGTTGCCATCCTGTAAACTGGCCTTGGAAGGCGATCAGATATACGAGGTGAAACCATTGTGGAACCTGTGGACTTGTTTCTATGCTTGTCAATTTGGCTAGATTGACTTCTGGGTGTGCTCGACGAAGATTGGTGCCAGTCGTTTTCAAAAAATCATGGAGTAAGACCATTTTGGTCTTGTATTCGTCTTGGGAGAACTGCGTTCTGAAAACCTTGAAGATTGACTGTGCACACGATGTTGTTCGGACAACTTTTTCTGGAACTGCTAAAAATAGCTTTGCCGGGGGTAATTTTTACGAAATATTCTGAGACATGGGTTTTGTTGAGAATAATTCTCTAAACAAACCCAGATCGTCAGAAATTCAGAAAAACGAGTTTTTCTATGACATGCAAGAGCCCTTCGGTGGCAGAGGCAGCAAGGCACCAGAAAGTGATTTTTCTTAGAAAAATCCAACACATGGGTTTTGTTTGTGCTTCAAAGCTAAACAAACCCAATTTGTCTGTTTTTCAATATTATGACTTTTTTTGGAAACCCTAAAAAATAGGGGCAGCAGGGCTACTTTTCCTGGAAAAATCCAACATGTGGGTTTTGTTGAAAAAGCTGTGTTGATCATACCCAGTTGGCCAGATCTGTGATTATTTGTCGTTTCCTATGACATGCAAAGAAATATAGACAGAAATAGAGGAAGTAGACAGAAGATGGATTGGAAGTTATAAATTGCCACTTTGCAAGAATTATGCCTTTTGATGCAAACTCTGATAAATAGTCCCTCTGTGCAACAGGTTTTCAAAAATATGAAGAACGGTGAAAACACCTCTGTCAGATCTTCAAAAATGTTGGAGAAGAAAAATATCCATTCTTGAGCTCCTCAACCTGCAAAGAAATAATGAATAATGGATGCCTAGATGCTTTGATATGTCAATTTGGAGTTGCAAGCATCAATTGGGCATCCAACTCATGATTGAGCCTGATTTGGAGTTCAAAAAGGTGATTTCCACTGATTGTGGAGTGTTTGGCCTCTTTTTGCCTCCAAAATTTGTTAACTCAAGTCAACATTTGCTTTTGACTTTCTTAGGCTTCCCTTTTGGAGTTTTGATCATTTTTGCAGGCTAAAGTGCCTCTATTTGATCTTCGATCCTGGCTGCTCAGTTGATCTTCGGAAGTTGCTAACGGATCCGTTGTTGAGATGGGATCAGCTTGACGAGATATGCTTGGGAGAGATTAACTCAGAAAACTGAGTTTGAGCCTCGAAAATGAGGGGCGCCTTTCTTCAAGAGGGGCACTTTTGGTTGTGCCTTGGTCAATTTTCATTGACTGTTCTTTGTTTTGGCCTTTTCAGACCCTCTGTGCTTTGAACTGACGTTCCCGTTGATGGATGAGTCGGATGACTCTGCTTGACGATGCATCGGGTAGCCAACTCGGGCTTGCTCAGGATGACTGACTTCTCAGTTGATGACTGTGAGTTTATGTCCTTCAAACTCAAGGGCGCCCCTGCTGGCTTGTTGACTGGTTTTGTCTACTCTGAAAACTGCCTGCCTTTGACCTCCTTCATCAGATGTTTGATTTGTCAGAAGTTCTTACTGATGGTTTCATTGGTGAGACTGGTCATAGTTGAGAAGATCATCGTGGGAGGCAATAAAGATTCTGACTGAATCTGGATGCCTTCAAGATAGGGCGCCTTTCTTCAAGAGGGGCGCTTTTGATCATGCCTTAGCCAATTTCTGGCTTGTCTTTCCAGTTCTTCAATTCCGTCTTTTTTGCTTGACCTCAACTCGTGATCGTTTGGTGTGTCTTATGGACTTGCTGTTAGATTGATCACGTAGTTGGGAGGAAGCTGGAAAGATATCATGTATAGAGTTGTTGCTTATGGATTCATCTGGTGCTTGCAACTGAGGGGCGCCCCTGGCCAGCAGGGGCGCTTTTGCCTTGAAGCTCTCTAATTTGGCATCTATGTTGTTGATGGATCCTCCATACTTTGCTGACGGTTGGTCAATGATACCTAAATCAGATGATTTTGCTGATTGTTTTGTTGTCGAGCCAGCATGAGAGTGAAGAGGATGACTGAGTTGAAGATGCGAAATGTTTACATTTTCCCTCTGAGATCCAAGGGCGCCTTTCTTCAAGAGGGGCGCCTTTTCACCTTGTAGACTGTGTTTTGCCTTGGTAGCAAAATGAGCACCTTCCAAAGGTAGCCAAATTTTGGCCTTTTTCATTTTGAGAATATCCTTCATTGAAACAACATATTTTTGACCTTTTCCGCCATGGCTTCTTTGTTGAAGCTTTTGAGGTTTAGCTTTCAGCACCTAGTATTGGCCAATCTGCCATTAATGGCTGCGAAGCTCCTAACTTTGTTCCTGAAAAATAGAAATAGACCCACCAGAGTAAAACATGCATTTTGATAATTCTGATTTGATCAGTGTGATCATGAAGGCAATTAACCCTATCAGAATTATTTTCAATCATTTCCGGGAAGGTCCTATTTTTAAGGGTTTCCTTAAAAATAGGGGCATAAAACCTTAATTTTCATTTTTTTAGAAATTTAACCATAGGTTCCTTGACAGAAACCCACAAAGACTTCATGTTTGTTTTGACCTAAAACATACTTTCGATGGCATTTTTGCATTGTTTAGCTCAATTTAAGCAGAATGCCAAAAAAATTATTTTGGGTACAACACTCTTGCATATGGCATCCTAAAATTAGAGAACTTTCAGTTAAAGAGGCATGCACGAAAATTAACTCCTCAATTAGGGTTGGCTCACCTAACTGACACTCTCACCTTCAAAATGGTTATTTATTCAAGCATAGGCATCATTTCTCCATTATTTCTTGCAGGTTGAAGCTAAAATCAACTATTTTCTCTCCAACACATTTTGAAGGAGCAAACGGAGGCCATTTTCAGTGTTCTTCGTAGTTCCACGTTCAGATTGCATAGAGGAATAATTTTCCATGCCTCATCTTTCTAGTATGTTCTTGCCACGAATTCATCAGATTGGGTTTATATAGAGGCGTTTTTCTTGAGGATTGAAAGAGGTAGTTGATAACTTCTATCTTCTCCCCCTCACATTTCTTCTGTCCTTTTCTTAGGTTTTCTCGTGGATGTCCAAGTTAACGACAATTTTTCATAGATTTGGCCTTCTGGGTATATTCTGCACAGTATTGGCAACAAAACCCACATGCCAAAATTTCTCGGGAGAGTTGCCCCGCTACCCCCTATTTTTAGGGTTTTCGAAAAAAAGTCATCTTTTCAAAAAATGGAGTAATTGGGTTTGATCAGCAGATTGGCGGCTACAAAACCCATA
Source organism: Sequoiadendron giganteum (assembly GCA_007115665.2). Taxonomy (NCBI): domain Eukaryota; kingdom Viridiplantae; phylum Streptophyta; class Pinopsida; order Cupressales; family Cupressaceae; genus Sequoiadendron; species Sequoiadendron giganteum. The sequence goes on from CM021103.1 coordinate 495,221,908, forward strand.
TGCCAGATTTTTTTGGGAAAAATTGCCCTTGCAGCCTCTATTTTTGAAAAGTTGTTGCATGCTCAAGGAAAAGTCATTTTTTCGAATTTTTGATGATCTGGGTCGGCTTAGAAATACATTCTTAACAAAACTCACGTCTTAGAAATTTTCGTGAAATTTGCCCGATAGGGTATTTTTAGCCTCACTAGAAGCTATTTTTAGCCTCACTGGAAAAGTTGCTTGAACATATCTATGTTTACATTCAACAGTCGAGTTTTTCAGAATACAATTCTCTCAGGTTGAATTCAAGACCAAATCGGTCTTGCTTCATGATTCCTTGAGGATGGCTGACATTGATCTACATCAAGTACACCCGATTGTTGATTCAAACAATTTGACAAGCATAGACACTCAAAGTCCACATGGTTTCATACCTCGTATAGCTGATAGCCTTTCAAGGCTAGTTCAGTTTACAAGGTTGAATACTGTTGGAATTCTGGGTGCGCAGTGAGCTCATAAGCATTTTTCACAACTAGAGTGTTCACAATCAAACTTCGTAGTTTCATCATGCAACACTCTTCCATTGGGAAGAATAAATAAAAGCGTTAGAAGCGTAAAGCTGCAGAAGAAACAAAGGCCATCACTTTAGTTACGAAGCCGCTAGAGTTATCAGTTAGTGAACTGCTAGTTTAAGTGTGTAGATTGTTGGCATAATAACTAACACCTTTGGAGTATAAGTTAGTACAAATAGTTATGCACACTGCGTAATGAGTGCTCTTCAAATTAGGAGGGGAAGCTCCCTCTTTTTCTGATATGCGTTCTAAAAGGAAACTATTCTAAGTCCTATCTTTTTGACTTAGCTGGAAGAGGCACAAGGTTAAGAAAACCAAGGACATTGCAGCTAAGGATTTTCTCTGGTTTCCCAGGTCTTTAACTACAACTAAATCCTAAAGGCTTTAAACTATCCAATCTCGTCAAGAAAACAGAGCATGAGGAAACGAAGCAGGAATGTGATTATACGTTAAACTTCAGGTACAGATTCACAACATGAAGGCAAGGTGGCACAACTATTTGCTTGGCTAGGAAGAAGTTTATTAAAACAAACATATGATAAACTGAGTATAGATTTACAACATGAAGGCAAGGTGGCACAACTATTTGCTTGGCTGAATAGGTTTATTAACACACACAAATATACGATAAGCTTTAAGTACAAACTCACAACATGAGGGCAAGGTGGCACAACAATTTGCTCATTTTAATAGGCTTATTAGAAACAAAACATAAGGTAAGCAACTAGGATAGTGTATTGCATAGACGAGACACACATACAATAACGATCAAACTAGCAACCCCATTTAACTAAGATAAACATTCACCATAATAATTGCATGAAACCTGAGTGGCATAACAATTCATCATCATAATAAATACTCGTGAATAGATACAAAATACTCAATATTACAGGAAAGGCGACACAACATATATTACTCTCTCGTGCAAAAGTTAATTACAAATGAGCTGAAAGCTCTTATTTATAGACATCAAAGGTGTAGGCAACACTAAAATCACCTTGAGTCAACTACAGTTTTGCAATGCATGCAAGATTTTATTGCTAAACCCTAATAAAGGAAACTATACAGTTAACTGGAAAACAATCATCAGTTAACTGGTACATCTAATCTAAATGGACAATGTGCAAGCAAGCACATCCTTATTGAAAGCAAGTTAACTGGAATACTACCATCAGTTAACGTAAATCCTAAATGAAACTCCAAGTGAACATAGATACTTCTAAGATAGACATGCGTGAGATGTGAGACAGTGAGTTAACTCGGAAAGAAGCGTCGAGTTAACTGCCGTGACTGAAGTCTATCCTGAAAGGTGGGAACTGAAGTCTACTGGCCCTGATCTCGAGCAATCAACCCATCCACGAGGTTGTTGACTGCGTCACCCTCTGGGGAATTGAAGCTCCGTCGAAGTATATTGTGCCTATGCAACATGTCTTCTCCGCTTGTGATCTGACATTGAAACTTGCCTTTACTCCTGGTTGCCTCATCAAACAATGTTGACACGACCATAAGTTGATTCATCTTACAACCAATGGTCTCCCCACTGAAAATACCGTGAATGAGTGCCCGAAGCTCTAACTGAACGTCAACAAGCTCAACATAGTCACCACCTACACGCTGATACTGGCATGGTAGTTGAGACACAAAGGTTCTCACGTAACGGAGTGCACTAGTGATGTGCTCTCTGCTCTCAGCCAACTCTGATGCTATTGTTTCTTCTATCTTCGCCTTGAAGATCAACTGTGTCCTCCAAGTGTAGATAGCCTCTTTATCTTATGCATTTGTGACTGATTCATATGACATCCCCAAGTTGGCAATCAGGATCTCATCTCTGGGTCTACTAATAGCCATGTCACGCTCCTCATCTTGAAGTTGTAGACGGAGTTCGCGTGCATTGTACCGCAACTGGTATAACTCTGAAAGCACAAAGCGACCTCTAGTAACAAACTCCTCCTCCCAATCATCCAACCATTTTCCATATACAACCAAGTGATCAAGTTGACCTTGTTCTGCCGGTGGTTCTAACATCGGTGGGAGTGAGGTGATAGCATTTCCTGTTCGGTGTACAAGGCTAGAAATGCATTGACAAAGTTGCTGGATTTCAGCGTTGAGGGTTGTCTTATCTTCTCCATCTTTCATCATCTTATCCCTTGCGCTATCTGTTGCAACCTGTAGGAGATCAATCTCTATCTGGCGAGTACTTCTACCAAAGTTGACTGTGATCCCTTCGAAGTCTTGAGCTTCAATCTCGTTCAGACTCTTATCCTCTGGAGGTACGGCAGTCTCAATGATGATTTCTTTACCTGCATTCCTCTCCACATGGACTTGTTTCTTGATCCTCTTGTCAGGCGCATCCTGATAAGCATGATCGAAATCAGAATGATCAAGCACATAAGATGGCCATCTCCTCTTCCTTCCCAGCTGACTCTCAAGCCAAGATGATTCCCGACTAATCCCACTGGAATGATCTGTACTAGTAATGAGAGGCTCTGACGAGAGTGAATGCGTAGAGGTGTTACTGCGAGATGGCGAGTCCAAGTCCAAATCGATGTGAATTGGAACTGGAGGCTGCTCTAGTGTTGGTGACGACATGCGTGGCTTAACCTCAGGCTATGGCAAATGCTGAACTGTTTCTTTGATAGGCTCCATGTGTGTCTCAGTAACAAGTGCCTTTCCCTTTGAGTTATCAGGCACTGAATTCTTCTTAGGAGGGTTACTCCTCTTCTTTTGTTTGGGTTTAGACGAGGAAGGTAGTGAAACTCCCACTGGCGGCGGAGTATTCTTTGGCGTACCAATCAACAGTTGGCAGTGGTTGTCCATCAACCTGTTCTTTGAAAAACTGAGGAAGTGCATCTGTGATGTCCCCGAGTGGGCCCCTAGCGGAAGGTGACGTAGGTCTGTCTGCGCGGTTTGTCTCAGCCACGTGTCCGGGGTCCTCGTCGGCGAGGCCTGTCCTGGGGTTGCCCCCTTAATGCGGGAAGGTGCTGTTCACTACCAGTCCGGGCTTTTGGTGCAACGGTTACTAACTTGGTATCAGAGCCGGAGGTCTCGAGGTCGAGACCCGTGGAGCGTGGTGGGCTGTGATGTCCCCGAGTGGGCCCCTAGCGGATGGTGACGTAGGTCTGTCCGCGCGGTTTGTCTCAGCCACGTGTCCGGGGTCCTCGTCGGCGAGGCCTGTCCTGGGGTTGCCCCCTTAACGCGGGAAGGTGCTGTTCACTACCAGTCCGGGCTTTTGGTGCAACGGTTACTAACTTGGTACCACTGTAAGAACCCGACTAGTTCTCTGCTTCTATACTATTTTGCTACTGAATGCACTGTCTCAATTTGTTTTGGTGTTTTGAATAGATATATCGTTTTTTTTTGTGTTTTGAGGGTTTATTGACATAAAAAGCAAATAACATAAAACTGAAACTTATTACAATAATCTGAAATTTCTGAAACAACTGATCTACTACTGCAATTAATCTTTATTTCTCGAGAGAATGGAAAATTATGTTATTTTCAAAATAAAAACAATGGCAACAACATGGAACCTGATTTTTTTATTTTATTTTTGCCTTGCCTTCAACTGGAACTGAAGCATTTCACTATTCATGACAGCACTGTAGCATTTTACTGTTCACGCGTCACTATTCACGCATCACTATTCATGTGACACTATTCATGCGACACTATTCATGCGTTACTATTCATGCATCACTATTCACACGTTACTGTTCATGCGACACTATTCACGTGACACTATTCATGTGTTACTATTCACGGCCGTACTGTAGCAGCAGGTACAAACTTTAATAAGCAAAGGATTAATCTTTAAATATTCTGATCTGCAATGAAACCCCTATTAATCTCTGAATCTTCTTCACAACTGCTGAGGCACAAATCAGAGTCTTTGTATGAAACTCTCTAGATACCAAATTCGCTGGATATTTCACCAGTTCAAATGGAGACTCACAGAAGAACTACGTTCTTCAATGGCAATGGCTGAAACCCTTCTCAGAGCACAAAACCGGTTTTCAAAATGATAGCAATAACAATGGATGCCGAGAATGAGCTCTTAAGTCTCTTTTTATTCTTTCCTTAGGAGAGCTCAAACACCTTCCTGGCCAATGTGGGATAAAAGATTTATTCCCACATTAAATTATTCACTTAACGCACTTTATTATATTAAAGTGACTTTATTATTATAAAGTTACTTTATAACTTTATAATAATATTAAAATATTAAATAAATCACTTAAGTCACTTAAATTTTAATATCTCTTGATTTACTTGTCTGATTGCTAAGCCGTCTGAGCCAGGAGTCGAGAGACTAAATCCACATGTGACTAAACTGAGATTCTAAAAATAGCAGGGTGCTCCCATGACTTACTAAAAATAGTAAGTCTAGCCAAAAGATGTCCAATTGACCCTGAACGAAAGCCAAGCAAAGAAACTCCGCTAACCGAGGCTGAGCCATGCCTCACAAGACCTCCTAATCTCCTCATTAGCCTACGGAGGTCGCATAATAGGCTAACTCTACACTGCAAAGAGATGTCAACTAGAAGGGGACATGACAGCATCTCCCTCATCTTCTGACAAACCTCCCACCTCTTCTGCCAAGAAAGATATTTGTGGAAGAGAGAACCTGCTATAGCTGCGTCTGCATACCTCAAAATCATCCTCGCAGTTCACCTAGTAATCCTCCATTGTAGGTTTATGATAAGAGCGACTACCAAGGTGTGCTGCGTAATGACCCCAAGGATCATAGGTACGTGTGTCAACAAGGTACTTGAGTTTGCAATTTTCTAACTCCTGTCCCACAGCTTTAACATCAACTGCTGTCTTGCACCAATAGATTTTGAACTGCATTGGAAAGTTGGCAGCCTGTTTACGCTTGTGGCACAAATGTTTGTGAACATCATACAGTTGCCTCAGGAACTCCATGAATACTGTCTTATCCGAAGGATAGCGTGGAAGCATAGCTAGATTTCCTGTGTATCCACAGATGCGGATGTAGGTGTATGTAGGGAACTGAATGAACCAGTCCGCCCAATCTTCCATCGCTGCTCTAGCAACCGCTGAGATACAAACTTGCAACTCCTGATCTAGGTCTCTCATTGTATATGTCAAGAAAGCCTCATGCACACGTTTGAAATGTCGTTTAGCCTTCGTGAACTCAAGTTGGTCATAGTGACGATAGACTTTCTGTGTACTGAGTATGCCCATCATGTTCAACCCTCTAAAGTAACCCTGATAGGCGATCAAGTATACGAGGTAGGAACACATGTGAAACTGGTGCACAACTAGAAAATCAGTGATTTGCTCGTGAAGAGCATCATTGATGAAGGATGCCCAGTCATAATGTCTTGCCCAGAGATGATTCGACCAATGATATAATACATCCAAGGGTGGAACTTATTTTCATCTGCATGACCTGAGACACGATTGAGAAGTGTAATCAGAATTGCGTACTCATCCTTGTATTCACCACGACCTACATTGTTCGACAACTTAGTCTTTTTCTGTTTTAACCATCTCTCTGTCATCTTACTCGGACACTTATCCATCTCAGCATTGAATGCTTGCTCACTTTGATTCATAGAAATGACTAGACTATTTGGATGTTGAGGAATACCAAGACTTCTCTCGATATCCAGGGGTTTGAGATTGCAAATAACCCGCCCATCTATTGATTGTATCTCACGTGTAGCAAAATTGTAATGCTTAACACAAGACATTACGAATTCTACACAATGAACTGAGATAGGTATGGAAGCAGCCTCAAGTAACCCGGACTGCTGAATGTTTTGAATTATTGAATCTCTTATCTTGAGTGGATCTAAAACTACTTCTGGAAGCACTTTATGTAGATTCGTATCAACAGTCCCAATGAAGTCATTAGTCAAGACTGACTTGGTCTTGAATTCGAGTTGAGTGTATTGCATTATGAAAAACTCGCCTGTTGACTATGAACACGGCTATATTCTGACAAATTTTCTGGAAAGCTAAAAATACCCTGCTGAGGCTAAAAATAGCTTGTCGGAAGGCAATTTTCATAGAAAATTTTGAGATATGGGTTTTATTCAAAAAATGATTCTAAGACAACCCAAAACGTCAAAAATGTGAAAATTTGATTTCTACTCAACCATGCAAAGGAATTTCAATTAAGAAAATCAGAGCCTCAAGAACTGATGCTCTGGAACAAATTTTCCTGAAAATTCTAGCACATGGGTTTTATTGAGGAAGCTATTCTGAATCAACCCAGATGGTTTGTTTTGCCAAAAATTACCAATTCTTCAAACATGCGAGAGAATTTAAGACGAGAAAATGGAAGAATTTAGAGAAGAAGAAAGACGTTTTTTAGTTTTTTAAATTATTTATTATCTTCTTCTGTCAAAATCGCCACTTTGCCTTGAATTTTGCTGATGAATCTGGACTTGTACCTGCAAAAGAATATTTTTTTGATGCTTTCGAACTTGATTGTTGATGAAAATTTTCCCAACTCTGAAGGAAATTTCGAATTTGCTAAGCTGGATGAGTGAAAATGGATGCCATGCTTGCATAAATAGAGCAAAATCGTAAAACCCTAATTTTGAAAGAAAGAATTTGATTGGACCTCCTCCAGCTGAACTGATATTGACTTTGAGTCCCGAGGATTAAAATAATAATAAAATATCAACTTGTTCTAACATGCGAATTTGAGATTAATATTAAAAAGGCGCCAATAATGAATTATCGAAGAAAATCGCCATTTTAATACTAATGCATGCAAAACAAATATTAAAATATTATTTTAATTAGTTAGCATCTAGATGCATTCGGCAAACTTCACTGATTCCGAAAAGTCCTTATTTGACCTTCTAGGCGTCCATTTGCTAGAGTTATTGAATTTTTTACTATCTCTTATTTTATAGCTGACTGCAAAGTTACAGTTGGCCATGTTTAGCTTTGCTTTCTGGGTGACTGAACTGAGATATCCACTGTGAAGCCTGCATAGCAAGGATGAAATGTTTGCTGGGAGCTGCAACTGCTAAAATCAACGTTTGACACCTCAAAAAATTGTTGATGTTATTTGCAGCTTCGGTCTGCACTTCCCAAGAAAGTCGAATTAAATATAAATTGCAAGAGCCGACTTCAAATATATTGAAAATGAATATCAACATGGGCCGACCTTATATTGATTTATATTATGTACTTATTGTTGGCCGACTTAAGTTGTAATTAATTATTATTTAACAAAGTCCGACCCAAATGAAGAGGCGCCTAGGAGATATATATACAAGGTCATGTTTGGTTATTCAAATAAGATTATTACAAGCAGTTCGCACCTATTATCAGCAGATCAAATTCGCAATCTTAGAAGAAGTTCATACTTGAGCAGTAGATCATCATTACTGTAGCAGCAGACCAAGTTCAAGGAAGAGCAGATTTATTTGCATCTAAGTATTAAGGAAAAGTGCGAATTCATTAGCCATTGTTGGGCTGTGTTGTAAGCAGATTTCTGTCACTATATTATCATATATATAAGAGAATCATTTGCTGGGTTTTTCTCCCTCAAGAGGAGGGTTTTCCCAGGGTATCTTGTTGTGTTCATTGTCTTATGTGTTACATTTCTATTGAATGATTTGTTATCTAATCTGATCTAAGAAACACTAACAAAAATTAGGCGCCTTTGATTAAATTGATGCAATGATTCCAGACTTGGCCATTTCTCTGTTTTGCCATCTGACGCTTCAAACTGTCGTTGACAGAGAACGATGAACCCTATTGACTAGATAATAGATTCATCGCGTGATTGGAAGTATTTTGCATCCAACGACTGTATGTAAGGCATCTGAAAGGTGCATTAGGAACCCCAAAAAGAAGGGCGCCCCTGGCCTATGAAAGCGCAAACACCATTTTGACAAAAGTGTAACTTTCATCCGGACACCACACTTTGACCCCTGACACCGGAAGCTGGAGTGCTCTGATTTGCGCACCGTCTGTTTCTCTGCATAGTTGGATCAACTTACAAGAGATGTCTTTGGAGGTGACGAAACAAGAAAACTGCTTCTAAGACCTCAACAAGAAGGGCGCCTTTTTCAAGGAGATGTGTATTTTCCATACTTAGCCATTTTCTTGGTTGCTTTCACTTTTTAGCATTTCACACTGACCTCACACATATGAGCGTTTGCCAAATCCCGGAGGTTGACGACTGGACTTGTTGAATAGCTAGAGTAATTGCGCACAAGTCTCATGAAGACTACGAATGCTAAAAACCCCATCTGGCAGGCCTAAAGGTTGGGCGCCCTTGGCCTATAGAGGTGTAGGTGTGTATTCTACGTTTCTCCACCCTCTGATTTAAGTGTTCGGTAGAGCCTCTGTCATGATCACTCAGAATGTCGGATTACCTCACGAATTGATGCGTTGAGAAGCTAAACAAGATTAGAAAAGATCTTAGGAAGACCACATTTGCAAATTCATTCATCTAGAGAGCCAAATTCAAGGGCGCCCCTAAGCTACAGGGGCGCAAAAACTGTAAACTTGACAGCATTTGTGACATGCATCCTCCTCGCACCCTCAGCTTTTGACCTTGTTTGCCGGAGTTTTGCACTACGTACGTCTTTGCTTGATAGCTCGTCAGAAAGTTGGGCTAATTATGAAGAGATTGAACCTATTTGCAATCACATGCAACAAGATCCGAGCCTCGAAAAAGAAGGGCGCCCCTGGGCTACAGGGGCGCAGATCTGCTTTCTGCTTGAAATCTTCCTCTGTTTTTGCTTCCAAAACACCTTTCTCCGGCCACTGAATTGACATTATAGGAGTATAATATTGTCGTGAAATGCTTCTCCATCATCACATGTTCTGCTCTGGGTCTGAAGTTCAGGTTCTGTCCTCGAGGTACTGACTAATTGCTGTTGACGACTCACATGATACTGACCAAAGTCCATACTTGACTTGCCCAAAACTTGTATTTTGACATCATTTTAACAAGGTTTAGACTCTTTTAAGAAAAATGCCTCAATGAAGCAAAAAAATTGGTTTGGGTACAACATAGATATTTCCAGGATTGCTCAAGTTGCTAAGAAGTAGTGAATTGACAGTTAAGGCATGTGACGATCTCCAGATGATGAGGCAGTTAACAACTTCTTGGAGGAGTTGATTGCTTGTAATCATAGCCAGTAAACTACTAAGTCAGGACACCGCACCTTTTCAAAATAGACATTAGACACAACAATTAACTTGATGCCTCTTTCCAAGTTGACTCGCTGTACCACCAATCGTGCATGTCTATTTTTGGAGATACCTATGTACATATGGAGTTCTAGTTTAGTTTAGAATCAGTTAACTGTTTAGTTACTTGCATTTAGACATAGGAATAGATCTTGCATGTTGGCAAGACTAAATGTTAACTCAAGGAGATTTTAGGGTTCCCTACTCCTTTGAGATTCTATAAATAAGAACAACCTTGCTCATTGTATTTTAACTTTTTTTTGTGATAACAAATGGCTGAGCCATTTCGCCTGCAATATTGCTATTAAGTGTTGGTTCACATTGTGTAAGAACAAGATTGTATGTTTGTTTCATCATGTAAATCGTTGTTCAGTTTATTGTTTAATGTCATGTTATAAAGCTAGGTTGATCATCTATTGTGTGTTTGTTTCATCATACAATTTTCTGTCCTAGATGTGCTAGTGTAATCTTTGATTGAAGCTGAGATAATAAATTAGGAGAGCCACGTGCCTTTGATCCAAAAATTCCAGTGTTCCACGAGGACACATCCCCCTCGAAAAATCCCGCGTTTCCTAGACGGGGACATCTTGGAGACTTGGGGGGGACGTCCCCCCACCAGCGTCACCATCCCACCACCATTGTCGCTGTCTCCAAGACGCCGTTAGGACTTCGAGGATGTTGGGGTGTCCTCAAGACATCTAGGGGACTCCTAATTGTCTCCAAGATGTATAATTCTTATACTTATACATCTCTTAATAACTATTTTTTCAAGTACTATATGTATTTCAGCACCTTGCCGCCCCTTGTCGCCGTCCCCCCCGCCGTCCCCAAACTTAGACCCCCCATCCCCACGTCCCCGAAACACGTCCCCTGCCGTCCCCTCATCCCCGCCCACAAAACCCCATGGAACATTGAAAAATTCTCAAAGTCTTTCATGCTTGTTGTTTCAAATAATCTTTCTTTCGATCTATACCTTGGATAGAGTGTTACACCTACTTGGGAATTTAGAGATGAGGATTATCGTTTAATGTTGTTTCTAGTAATCTATATTTCAGCCTGCACCTCAGATAGAGCTCCTTGCCTCCTTGGGAATCCTGAGATTTGGCTTACCGTTTGAGTGTTTACTTGCATAGACTTTATTTCAGTGTAAATCTGAAAGAGCAATGAGCCTTCGGATGCATTTTGAGAGATAGTTTATCTAAGTGATCCAACTATTCCCAATTGCTCCTATATCCTCTCGCTCTGAATTACTTGAGGAGATAGGATAGTTTTAGCGTAGGTTTAGTTGTAGATGGATTTGCAAAACCAGAGAAAATCTTAGCTACGACATGGATAGTTTTATAAACCTTGTGCTCTTAAGCTAAGAACAAAAAGATTGGCCATTAGTTTAGTTGTTTCTTTAAAAGCATAATCAGCAAAGAGGGAATTTTCCCTCCAAATTTGAAGAGCAGTTTATCTGTGCATAGCTGCCCGTTTCCAATACGCACTCTAGAGGTGCGAATTGAAATGCCAACAAAGGTGAAGATTTAATGTAATGTGAATTTCAATATAGATTTTTTATTATCTTTCTGTTAGTGTTCCTTTATGAATCTGTAATATTTGAAGTAAAGAATTACAATAATTGTAATGCTCAAACCAGAACTGTTAAATCATTCATCATTGACAATCGTTTGACAAAAATACTTGTGAACTGAAGTGGGAATTTGCAAGAAAATTTTACGAAAATTTGGTAAAGGGTTCTTACAATCAAATCTCATTTTAGCTGATGTCATCAGCATAATTGATGGTATTACCTAAAACCATAGGTGCTATAGAATGTCATCGACTAGGCCGATGATGTCAGCTACATATGAACCAAGTGGAAAAAGAGGTTCTGATAGAGAACCAAGGAGCTAGGAGGACAAATCTGCTGATATGAAGGTGATATTAGGACAGCTGATGTTGCCTTTCGCAAAGTACTTAAAGCTGGCCCGCACCAATCCTAGCATATGCGTTTAACATATGCTTAAGGTGATTAATGTGTTCACAAGTCCTGCATTACAATATTGCTGGTAAAACAAAAATAAGTTGTATTCATATGCCTACTGAAGCTCATCCCTTGTGACAAAATAAGCGTGATGATTCTTGGTGAAAAACATAGTACTATAGATAATGTCAAGTGACTGATGAAATAATCGAGATGCTAAAACTAAAATATGCATGCCTTTGACTCACCTTTCTGCTGAGATGGATGTATGCATGTTACCTTAGTCTTGATTGTGGTGGGTTAAACTAATGCTCATTTCCTGATAAAAGTTGTTTATGTTAGAGCTACTGATGTAGAACTACATGGACTAATGCAATGTAGGGGTGTGTAGATGAGTCTAATGCAACTATTATTTCTCTCAAAAGAAGATGTGGCTAGGATAGCTCAGGATAGCCACAAGGGAAACTATTAGATTAGGTCGAAAATGCCCAAGGATGGTAATGAAGGCAGACAAAAATCTCAAAATTTCATACATGAACAAGGGGAATCCTTTAAAGATATGATAATGGTCAAGAGATAAGCATCATTAAATCCAAATGTGTAGCTATTATCGTAGTAGCATTACATTTACATGGCATTGGCATGGAAAACTGGAGGTTTAAATGATATTCCATTACACAAGGGTGAAATAAGAAAAAAGGGAAGAAATGACAAATTTTATCCTAAACCTTGAACCCAAAAAAACATGAAGAAAATGCAAGTTTGATTTTGTAAAATTTGGGCCTGTGGAAGCAAAGGTCATCCAAACAATAGGTTAACAAGGAAGCCAATAATTTAAAATTCTTCCACAAATCAGTTATCCAACAACAGAGGAAAACTATACATTGGCTAAAAATTGGACCTGTTTTCTATGTTTCCCTTCAACATGATATCTAGAAACATGCCACAGACTATTACAAGAAACTCTTCACTATGACCATAAACTATGCACTCTTTTGGTGTGCATTAAATATGCCTTTGTGTAATCTAATAGAGCAGGGTTTATGCACAAGTACAATGTTGAAATGCCACGGCATTTTAACAGATTACATATGAACTCTTATACAATTAGGCAAAGGTATTAATTGTGCAGACTTCTTCTCTGCAAGGTTTATTTTACTATTATAATATTTCAATAATTTCATACTCCTCAAAATCCAAACTTACAAATCTTATCCTTTTAGAATGAAACATACTCAGAACTTACAAGGGCATTCACAACCAATTATTTGATTTATATCCAAGATCTAAATTCCATTGACACAATACAAAATCTTTTGACTAAGTTATTGAAATATGATTGTCAATTGAAATTGAAGTTGTAATTTTCCTTGCTAATATGCTAGAATTGAATCTAAGTTTAGATTTAGCAATCAAATTTTCTAACTATACAATTTATTGAAGTTGTAATTAATGGGATGATGTACTTACCTGTAAATGTCCTCAATCTTGTTCCCCTTCATTGTTCTTATTTTCTCCCCCCTATAAGTAAACTTTTTCCAACTCGTGTCCTTCTGGTAGCTTCCTATTCAAGGTTTCCTCCCCCCCCCAAAAAAAAATCATTAAGATAATAAACTAATGATCTTGGCCATGCCCAACTCTCACTAATGTATCTCTTTCTCCGCAACCTGTTCTTTCACATGCTATGGCCTTAGTATGAAGATAAGGATAGATTAACTACGCTTAAGGAGAGTTAATCTGTAATCCTTTTCCTTTTTCAACTCCCCTAAATTTCATGCAGACTTATGCATTACTCTTGGCCTCTGCAGTCAATTTCCGTAAATTGCTCTAAAACTTCTCTTTTTACTGCAAATTTTTATTTATTAAAGAGTTGTAGGTAAAAATAATTTTCTTAAGATCATTTTTTAAAACTATTTATTATTATTATTATTATTATTTATAACATAGTGAGAGGGTGGGTCGTGACATTTAACATGTAAAACTTCTAATTGTTATATTAGAAGATCAGCAATGTCCATTGGCTGAGTTAGCAATTGGGCGCCCATACTTTGGCACTTTCTTATCTTCAATAGACCATTTAGACTTTACAATGTCACCTACTTACCTCGTTCTATGAAAGACCAACCATATGGTTTGCTGGATAATTCCCTTTGTGTGGCCATTCAATCTTAAGAGATCCAACTGGTTGAACCAACCTTGATTACCCAATTGAAGGCCTTCATAAACCCTCTTCAAACCTCCTTTGATTGTGTGATCAGCCTTTACTACTTTTTGATGGTATCTACTATCAACAATAAGAAATCACCCAAACAAGGATTGCTGTGTTGATCCTTTGATCATGTATTCGAGCATTCAACTTACACCCCAAGCGTAAACAACAAATCAAAATTTTAAAGCCATTTCACACGTGTTTAACAGAGTTATTGTAATATCCTCTTAGTTTTTTTTAAATTTTAGCCACACAACAATGCACCCGTTAAGGTTAGCACGAAAGATAATCAACTTGGAAAGTAACCCTACACCAAGATCCCAATGACGGGCGAGGTGTGAGCATATGGCGCCAGGGATCGTTAGCTTGTAAAACAAAAATTGTTGGAAAGTACAAAGAGAGACGGCTCAACTGATCAGAATGAGATGAGATGCAAACTCGACCACTTATTCAACGGGAGTGTATTACAAGAATGAACATGAAAGACGGTTTAGCCGATCAACAATATGTGAGATGCAACTCGACCACTTATTCAGCGGGAGTGTAATACAAAGTACTGAAAGTAAATAGACGGCGAGGCCTGTATCTTCCACTAAAAGTGGGAATACAAAATGTAAAATGCAGAAAGTAAAAGAGATGATCAGTACTACTAATTCAGCGTTACAATAGGATGAACAATTTGCAAATACAATGAGATATAGATAACCAATGATCTCCAGAATGTTAGGAAATGAACTCTAAACAAGTACGAGCTATCTAGCATATGAAATATAGCAAAAGGGATTGAAATATCAGGTCTGATATAAAATTGCAGCAATCAGGAAATTCATACCAGCAAGCCCTAGAATCACCAAAATGCTCATAACTTTGTCAAAACACCTCTGAATGATGTGAAACTGAATGCAAATGAGAGCTAGGAGCTGGGCGACCAAGACCAAGCCAAGAAACTCCTCCAAACAGCAGTGATTTATTTATGCATGCTTCCCAATGCAACCCCAAAGAAGGTACAACCTCCATAAATGGTCGATTAGCAAGATAAAATCCAAGACACCTCCAAAAACTCTGAAAAATTGCGAAGGGTGCCCAAGGTGGACTAAAGCAAAGTACCAATACCCAGAACCACCAAAAAATTATGCAAGGAGCTATGAGTGAAAATATGCTACAACCAAACTCGAACCAACAACACCAAAATGTGAAATATCAATCTAACAACCAACTTGAAGCTCAATCTGCAACCTCTGGATGAAGAAGCAGTCTCAAATCAGCTAGGTGTTATCTCTCAAACACGAAACTGATATTAGCTAGGAGGTATGCTTTCCTCAAAGCAAGAAGGCTGAAAACATTTCAGCAACATTTCGTTATGATAAGCAATAGATAACTGCAAATGAAGGCCAAGTCTCATATTTATAATTTCTTCTCAAATTCGAATTCCTTTTCCCTCCAATTAGGGCGCCCAAGATGAAACTCATATTCATCGACAAATTTGCATTTGAGTTTCATTAACCTCCTTCTCCAAATCGTCCCACATGAGAGAAATACACCTTTATTAAAAAAATCCAATAAAACATAAGTTAGGCATCCCAAATAATAAGTGAAATATTTTAATAAAAACCACTTATCTCTCCCTCTAGGTGTCCACCAAGATATAAGTGAAAATAAACATTATAATCACTTAAATAAATCGACTTATCTCTCTAAGCTAGGCATACTCCATACCTTAGCAAAAATATTTCACTTAAAATAATTATTTTCATCAAATATCAAACTTGCCAAGAATCACCTCAAATGTTGGAGACCCAACTAAATAAACTGCCCTGCTAGATTTAGCCATAATACCAAGTTGTTGAAACACTGCCAAAAATAGCACCAAGGGTGTTGGAGACCAAATTACTCAAACTGCCCTGCCAGATATAGCCACTGAACTGAACTGCAGAAACCCTGCTAAAATTAGCACTTCTAAAAATAAAACTTACCAAAAATAGCATACTACTAAAAATAGTAAGTGACTTCAAACACATTTTGAGCACAAACCGGACAACCGTCGCAACTTATTAAAAATAGTAAGTCTGGAAAAGGTTGTCAGATGCAAATGCATGTTATACCACTGCGAAACTCTTTGAAAACCTATAAAGAATTCAAAAACCAATCCCGCATGCAAAACCTTGATTGAAATGCATGTCACTTCCATCAAATGCATGTCACATCTCTCCGAAGCTTTCTGAGAACCCAGAAAGAAACCAACAACCAATCTGCCAAACTCCAACATGCAAACCCTTGAATCCACCAAAGAAACCTCCAAGCAGCCGAAAACCCTAATTCTGCTTGTGACTAGCCTACGGGCATTTGGGGATAGGCTATCAATCACTGGAAAGTGTAGTGCTAAAAATGGGGACATTACAGTTATTTATGTATCTAAAGACTAATAACATGAGCCATTTTAAGAAAAAATGAACTAGAACCTAATCTCAAAACCTTCCTAACGAGAAAAAGTATTTGAGAAACATGAACATTTTGATCAATGTTAGGAATTTCAAATGGGCTATTTCATGGACCAACAAAGTAATTGCGCTTACACATGTCATTATCTTGCTTTATTAGAATTGTGTGGGAGATCTTCATTTTAGAATTTCCCTATTAGTACAAAAAACCATGTTACCATAGTAACCCCCACTTCTATTTGGCCTTGACCAATTCTTGTAGCTTTGTTTTCACAAACTGTCCCTCAAGTGTAATATCCTCTTATCTTGTGGTATTTACATAATCAGGCCTCTTAACATATTTCATCCACAGGAGTGGACTCTTACTGAAATTCTTCACTACTCCACTATTATTAAATTTAAAAACATCATTTGGATCTTCACAAAATCCCAAACTCATTGTCTTCTAGAATCTTTCTTGATGTGGCCTAACTCAATCTTTAATTCTTGTACTTCTATATAAGGAGGCTTTGAACAACTAATTGTGTTACTTCCATTTCTTTTTTGTACTTTGTTTAATCTTTTTATGTTTATCCTTTCTAGCAATTGCTCTTATTAGTATTTGAACAAAATATTTGATTAGAGTGATGGGTTGTGATGTTTCTCCTCTCTGTGGTGTCTCCATGCAAGAACTCATCTGTATGCTTACTTTTTTCCTGTCCCTTGACTTCTTGTTGATGTTGCTCTCTGTTTTCTTCTCCATTGGTTCAAAGCATATCAAACTGTCATCAATTTCTTGTGGTATCTTTTATGTTTTTTATGCATCTTGTTGAATAAAACCCTTGATGGCTATATGAAATCAAGGTGGCAATTCAACATGAAAGATTCTCTTACACATTTGGGCCTTAATCAACATTTAGATCTTTTACTTTGTTCCTCTTGTGGGGTTCAGTGATAGAGTCCCTCTCTAGGTGTTGGGCAGCATCCATTTGGTGCCAAATATTATACAGATTTTTAAGCTACCATCAAAATTTTACGTGGCACCAGCACCCATGCATTATATTCCATATCAGCACTACAGAACCACGACAACATTATGCAACATAGTCCCGCTGAATACTAATTTTCACAATTCAATGCTATGTCAAAGTTGGTTCAAACTAACATGGGGCCAGCTCCAAACCAGCAGCTTTAATGTGAAAAAACCTTTTTGTAGCAGCCATAAGCTAATGTTTTCCATTTTCCTTTGGTAGTTATTGATTTCCTAACTACAGAGTTTGCATAAAAAATGGATTGCTCTTTTACAAGAGACAAATTAGTACAGTTTTTACATTTCTTCTTAGAGATTTGCATTGGATAGAACTTTCATATGAATATTATTCTGATTCTTATAGCCAATAGTCTACTTCTTGTGTGTAAGAATAGTTGAATGTTCTATTTTCTCACTGTGATTATTGTTTATGAATAATTATATGAATTCATTTATGCTTATAACACATTAGATTCTGCAAATAGGCAGGTTATGTCCTGCATTGTTTCTGGAATTTGGATTAATAGGTCAGAGAAAACTGAAGTTTCTCGCGAGTTCATTCTCTCTTGTTGTTGACTCTTCAAATTCGAAATCCCTCAATTTTTAATTTTCTCCATATTTGGTTCTTAGAGTGTTGTTATTGCAACACTATGCTGCTTCAACTGTTTCATTTCATATATGGTGTATGGTCAAGGATACTGGTTCATAACTAAAAACTCAAATTAATATAGTTGTATAAATTAGTAGGAAAATAAAATTATGAGAAAATTCATATCTTGATAGTCAATATCTGTATTCACTAGTGTACTTCTCTAATGCCAAAAATAGCTTATTACCTTGTGTTAGAACTCAAATATTTCAGAGGTTCATATCTGTACTCGATATTCTTTTTGCTTCACTTTTTCCATTTTTTTCTCATATGATTTATACCTTTCACTTTTGCGCATACTTTTGTAGTGGGAAGGACCAGATGCTCCCGACCCGTGAGGAAGCAATACATCTTTTGAATAAGTTGTCTAACTGTAGAGTCCGCTATTTTAAGGATAGTGGGCACACGCTTTTGTTGGTGAGTGTTCATTAATATGTTGGACTTCCAATCTTTTAAAGCTTGTTTTAAATAAATTATAACTTAATCATTTCTTATTTTTCTCAAAATATCATTAGTTTGCAAGATGTCACAATGGATTTCTTTTTCTCAAATAGACACCTACCTACTTAATAGACACGAACCGCATTTTCTATAGTAAAACTAATAAAGACATTTGATTTCCCAAGAATCATGTTATTCGTAAGCCATATATGTGAAAGCAAAGGTTTTCTCCATGATGCATGAGTATCAAAAACTGTTGGACTGACAAGTGCCAACAAATGAGAAAAGTGCTTCTTCAGTAAAAATTAACTCCAATAATTTTATTTAAGAAAAAAATTATATGATTGTTAAAGCTTCTTGGGATCCCAAAGATGAGTTTGAAAACCAGCCATCAACCATATAAAAACAATTGACTGTTGATGTAGTCCAATACAAGGCTACAATACAGCTGCAGCTGGAGAAAATTGACCAAACAATACTTGAATGTTTACAGTGCTTTGTAAGTAATGCGAATTCATATGAAATCACCAAAAATATGAATCTTTGATCATGAATGATACTATGTTTAACATATTATGTACAAACAAACATGACAATGTTTTATTGTCAGCTCGTTGTTTCTCAAAACCATAATTTCACATGTCAACTCAGTTTTATTCGAGTGCAAAAAGTATGATACCAATTCACACTAGTTGGCAAGTTAATGTCAGAATATAGGCTATATTTTAAGTATAACTGAGTGTGATTAAGTCTTCACTTGACAGTGCTCCTTTGATTCATTTTACAAATAATCTGGGGTATAGTGACCTCAATCGAGATATGATCTTTGTCATTCTGCCACTTTCTATAGTCAACAGACTAATATATTTTAAAGAGTGCCATGTAAGTGAAAAGATCCAAAACATCCTTATGTGTTGATCTCAAAGAAGACAATTAAGGTGGTCACTTAAATGATATTGTACATTTGACAAGCTTAGACGAGCCTTTATAAACCACAATAAGCAATTGAGATAGATTTGTTAATAAAACAAGTGTTTTAATGAGAGATTAGGAGCTTTTTACAAAAATACGTAAACATATTATTTGAGATTTGAGGGCGGCAAACCATGCCAAAATACAAAACAAGGAAACTCCAAGATTACAAGGAGGAGCATGACAGCTTTTTATAGATTTTACTTTGCTCATATAACAGAACAATGGGATACAAACAGTAGTAGTCAGAAAAGTAAGAGGAATTAGGACATATCCAAGAGACATTTCTTTGAGTCATTGATTATCCTCCCATGGCCTTGTCCCATGTTTTGTTTGGTTCATTGTCCTTTCGTGTTTGGAGAGTGGTCATGTAGGTTGTTAGTTCTATAGAATTGGTGGCAGTGGCATGTGTTTTTGCAGCCACATGTTTCATTGTCTCATTTAATTGTCCCTTTTTCCTTCAGAGGTTAAAATGGTCTCAATGGCTTTGGCTTGGTCTAGCAGGTTGTAGTGGCTACAGGTAAGATAGTCTATACAGAGTCCAGACCACAATATTTTCATTGCCTTTTTGAGGATGGCATAGACACCCGGATTGCCAGGGTAAGAGGATGACAATAAATTTTATGAGAATTTCAGAGGCATCTATATCCTTGGCTTGAATTTCAATGGCCTTGGTGAGATGTGGAATGTTTGTACTGGTGTTGGAGAGGATAGGTTGCATCTGACCCTTAGAAGGATCTCTAGGTTTCTGGTTATTACCACTTTAAGGGAAGTGGTTGGTGAATTGGAATAGCATACTGGACATTACAATTTATTAGGCCAGCAAGATGGCAAGGGGTAGATTTATCTTGGAATGGGTGGTTGTGGTAAGCCCTAGGATATTAGAAGCATTGAGAGCATAGTCACAAGACTCGGACTCGGCAGGTTGATTTTTGACCTGGAATTAGACGACTTGACAAATTGAAAAAAACCATGGAATATGGATGTTTTTAAGAATTTAAAACTTTTATTATGCACCCTTCACTAAATTAACTTTGAAGACATAATAAATTAATCAAATAGAAGCTAATTTGATCACATACACAAGTACGCATTGATCAAATGCGTACAAAATCAGATTTGAGTTGAAGGAATAACATTTCTAAATATATAAATATTGTTAAGTGTTTTAGGCATACAAAATCTTGGATTATGAAATCCTTGACATTAAAACAAAAAATCAAAAGTATAATCATGGTTGAGAGGAGCTTGCATCACTTGACCCAACATTTCTAGCTCTACAATTAGACTTGTGCTAGCATTTGAGATAGGTCCTCGATGCTGATGTAGCCCTAATATCTTCCTATCTATTGATGAGGTCAACATTCAAGGGATTTTCTCATGCTCTATCCTCCTCTATCATGGCTATTGCCTTAGCCTCAAGATTAGCTTGATCAATCCATGCAATGTCATCCTCAATAAAGACAAGGTCAACCTCAATGATCCACTCTAATTGTTGATCACCCTCCTCTAATGTAATGGGGGATAAATTAGAGCCTAGGATTTGTTTGTGATAGAGATGAAGGTTGTAATGGATATAGACAAGACTATTCAACTTTTGCATTGACAATTTGTTGCATCTCTTGAGAGGGTATGTGCTAAAGTATATTCCAATTGTGCTTGCATCATGAAGCATCACATGGTTGGCTTGAAACATGTATGGCAATCCTTTGAAAATTTGACAACTTAGCACCAAAATTCTCCCACCATGCATTTCAAATGAAAGAAAAAAATGAACTCAATCTCATTGTTTGTCTTAAACATTAACATAAAAAATGTAAAAATTTTAAACTTAAAGTACAACCTTAAAATTTTTTTACTTGGCTGCAATGTTGTTCGAGTTGCCTATCTCACATAAATAAGTCCACTTGTGCAAGTTTGAATATCTCAATCTCATAGATGATCCTTGCTCCAAGATGAGGATTAAGTACCATCTGCCCTATGATTGTGTAGAGCCCACTCAAAACCTCCTCGTCAGCCTTGAAATCTGAATAGAATTGGAATGTTAAAATTCAAAAAATAACCAACTACATGTAAGTTCTCTTAAAATTGATGGGGCCATCATTAATTAGTGATATCCCATATGGGATGACATTTCTCCTCTAGTTCACTGTGAATGGATCTAATAGCCTCCTTGGCCCTATCCATGCTCCCATACACAACTTTGTGTGGGCTTCTCCTCATTAGCAACACAAAGGAGGACAACTAAAGGTTTTGTAAAAAAATAACATAAATAAGTAGTTGGCTAATAGATTAAAAATGGAAATATAAAATTACAAACAAATAAAATAATAATAAATGATAAACTAGTAAATTGAACAAAAATAGAAACAAAGTATGAACTTACATCTATGATCTCCTTCGTTGGAAGCCAAAAGTTCTAATTGAAAACTCACTCATGTCATCTCTTGTGGTGATCTTTTCGTATGAAGATCGAGACCACTCTCTGTTAACATTTACATGTGTCTCAAGCTAGCCTTTGGTTGAAGCAAATATCACAATGTGAGAAAGTTCGTTGCAAAGCAAGTTATTCTAGGATGAGCCAACTTTTTGTCTATGTATGCCTCATTAAGTTGAGGACTCAAGTATGGTTGTATATATATTTGCAAATGTTTTTAGCATGTTTCACAATTTCTTTGATTCATGGAAGTTTGCCAAGATCTTGCAATATAAAGCCAAGGCAATGAGTGAAACAAGGAGTCGAAGAATATGGATGGGTAGTTCTCCATGAGAAAAAACATAATTTGTTACATTATTTGTAATTATTTGCACAACATTTTTCTCACACCTCAGCCACAACTTCCTCTAAAATCTGACAAGGGAGATCAATATTTTTTAATTTTTTAATTGCTTTAGTGGCATTATCTTCAATCTTCGAATTAATAACAAGAAGTTGATTGAGAAGAGACTGAACATTTTGAACAACACTTTCATTTTCATTCATCTTTAGGCCCAAGAGTTTTTGGCTGATTGACATCTTGGCACTAGAAGCTTGAGAGACAAATATTGTATTTAGATCATTCTAGGTTTGTTTCGAGGTCTTTGTAAGATCATTGTGATGTAAGTTTGCATCCAATAATCCAAGACCAATGAGTATTATTGGTTTGTCGTCTTGACTCTCCATTTTGTAACTTCATTTGCATCTTGTGAATTTTGTGTTTCTAGCCACAATATACCATAGATCCTTTTCAATTAGGATAAACTACACCTTTATTTTCCATGTATGAAAATCGTGCCCTTGAAACTTGGCAACAACATGTGACTTGTGCATAATTTAAACAAACCTTTTATCTTAATTAAAAAACAAGGTAAAAAAGTTGCTAGTTTCAAATGCATCCATACAATATAGCCTTATTTCTTCTTGTATTTTCCCTCAAACTTTTCAAACTCCCATAATCAAGCTTCCACATAATCCTATAGAAATTTCATGCTACAAAATGATAGTGCTTTGTTTCCTCTTTTACATAAGTAACAAGTTTTACCTAAACAATATTAAATCCAATTCTTAATAAATCAAAGCCCTAATAATTTATAACTTTTCTTAATTTTGGCTTGGAAATAAATACCTTCCAATTAAGATTGTTGTTGCTCAGAAAAACTACATGTCACACTATATACTATCTTTTCCTAGGGACTTGCTAGATGCAACAAATTGCTTTCGGCATGAATAAAAAATGAACAATAGATATAGCATATAGATTTCCCCTTTATATATCAATATTCATCAATCAAGCCATTAAGCTGACAGTTCTATTTTTCCCTGGTGGCTTTACTGTTATGGCAAACTTTCTGCCACTATGAAATGACTGTGCCTATGCCTTGTACACTTCTCAGGAATCTCCAGCGAGTAGAAAGCACAACAAATCCTTTCATTCGAGTGAATGGAATGGTCTTCTCCCAACTGCATGAGCCTACCCAAATTTGTTTTTATTGCTTTCATACAACAACAAAAGGCAAGATGTTAATACAAAAAATACAGCATACAAAGTAACACTCCTTTAGCAACATTCACATTCAAGCTGGCTTCATAGTTTACCATTATTCTCTTCTCCTATGCAGGCAACATGATAATTCAGAAAACATCTTTCCATTTTGATCCAAGCCTTTACTGCTACACAGGCATCACTGTCAGCATTTCACAGGCATAGAGATTTATGAATCTTCCATTGAGACAATGTAGATGACACTTGTGTAGAGTAGCACAATGCAGCACTCAAGGCTGGGCCTCATTTCTCCAGGTCCCTCAGGGTTACTTTCAGGCCATTCTCTGCCTTATTCAACAAGGAATATAAGAATTATAATAAAATACACCTCTTTGTTTCTTTTTATTGATCCCACTTTTTGATTGCCAAGCTTCTCATCACGTCGTCACAAGATCAAATGCTTTGATACCAAATTGAAATAGTGAGCACATACTAAATGTAGATTCACACAACATGAATGACAGAGTTAATAATATCTAAATATATTATGCATATAGGATCATTACAATGCTCATATTTATTGGTTTATAAAGCTATTTAATGTTTTCCATGCCACCCTATAGCTAACCCTATGGGAAATACTTGTACAACTACACTTCTAACCTATGTTACCGGGTTCTTCTATTTTACCCCTGGTTCTGGTCTTGGTTCGCTCCTGGTTCAGATCTTGGTTCGGTTTGCCTGTGAGTTCGACCAGGGTCCTTCATTTTTGGGTCTAGTTCGCCCAGGCAAAACCCAAGAGAACCTGCGTAGAACCCAAACAAAACCCAGGCGAACCAAGACAAAACCCGTGTGCCTAGGCATCCAAAAAGTGTTTTTTTGAGCATTTTTTTAATGTTTTATGGAGTTTGACTTTGACCCACGCCCAGTGGAACCCTAAATCACTTCAAACACCTTAACTACCTCATTCTTATTCATTTGTTTTGCAAACAAGCATTTTCATTCCAAGAGGCTGAGCTTTCATTTTTGCTTGTTGGATTGAAAGTGGACTGTGACACAATTTTCTTTTTTCAAAAATTTTTCTGCATCATTGAATTGAGAATTTATCACACATCTGTAGAGAAATAGAGGAATACTACAAACTAAAACACATTACACTTTTGTTCTCACTAACTTGATGTACTCTCTAACATCTCTCTTCTCTCATGTGGAGAGTTAGAACTGCTTGGCCATGCCTTTGCATCATTAGGGAAGTTTTGCTCTTTTTGACAATGTCAAAAGCATGGCTGCATACAGATTAGGCAAAAGACCTTTCCTTTTAGATTAGCAATGGATGGAAGATTCAAAAAGTATCCTTGATATTACAAAAAGATATGTATTTATACACTTCAATTGTGCAGTCACCCTTTGGTTCTTTGAAAGAAAAATCTGCCTATGCCATTGTTACATTGCACAGGTAAACCAGATTTTGTATTGTGGAGCTATATTAAGCTACCACTCTTAAGATCAATGTAACAATGATACAAAATAATGTTTGAGACTGCAAGAAGACGTCGAAATGGCTAGTGTACTAAATAAATTCTTATGATTTCTGAAGAATGCTGATAACTTCTACTCAGTTGGCTTCTTTTTTCAAAATCATACAAATTGAACCTTGGCATCAATAGACTCTGTGGTATCAAGCTACCACAATTCAAGTTCCAATGATGAATATTTATCATGCATGTTTTAAATGACATTCAAGTTTATGGTGGTTTTGTTGTTTATATGATGTTATGTGATATTCTAATCCTAATTCATGCTTCTAGGCTGCATATATATATTATTTTTATATGTTTTTTGTATTTGTGAACCCAAAACGAACCAAACCCCCCCCCAAATTTTTTTTAGCCGAACCGGCGAACTGAACCCCCGAACCTGAAAAGGAATCGGAACCGGAACCGGTAACTTAGCTTCTAACTTATTTATTTAACTAACATTTATTTATTTATCTATCATCTATACTAACTATAGATGTAATAAATCAATTCCAACAGGATCACCTCTAGACTTTGTTTGGCTAATAGGGGAACACCCCTTTATTGTTTGGCGGGTTCTTTGCAATTCTCCTTGCTACCGCTTGTTGCCTCATGGACCATAACAATGGAGGTTGCTGCTCGCACTCTTGCAACCACTTCACATTTTCACAATGCTCCTAATGGTCATTTCACTAGCAGCTTGGTGGTGGTTTGAATGGTGTCTAACCTATGGTCTTGTGGTGCCAAATGCATAATATATTATTACATTTGAGTTGATTCACTCAACCTATGACCATTTAAAGTTTTTTATAATGATATTTTGTCTCTTAACTTGCCCAATAGGGCCTTAAGGACTTCATCATCAATTTCCTTGATGATTATTATACTTTTAAAATCTAAGTTAGTTTTGTCTTGGGCTTTGTGCCCAATCTGATCTTCTTTAATGAAGTGTGATGCCACTCACACACTATTTGTATGAATAGCATTGTGATTACTTATATTTTTAAATGAAGAGACATGCTTTTCCATCAAAAAATGTTGAAGCTAAAAAATAGGCTCATTGGGATTGTATCCATCCAAATTGGAAAGACTATCACCATTATTTCCATTTTCGATACATTCTAAGCATTTCTCATAAGTATATGTCCCAATGACCTAGGTTTAGCTTTTTTGTGTGGATTTATTTGTCAAAGTAAAGCAAAGAAGTTTAGAATGATATTGCCGAAAATTTGTTTCCCGTAATTTTTTTTGATTGTTAGAATCAATCATCCATGTCCTTTTCTATTATGCAATTCAATTTTTTTGTTTACAATCCAATATTTTGTATCATTTAAAATATTTAGCCTAAACTAATGTTACTTGGTACTATTGATTAAAAAATCAACTCTAAGTCAACTAGACCATTGGGGTCACAGTGTTCGAACTTGTTGGAGTGTTAATGAGGAGTGAGAAGAGTGAATTCGTTAAGGTCCTAGTGAGAAAGGGTAGTGATAATGGTTAAGGATGATTAGGGATGGAATGGGACATCTTCAAAAAGTCTTCCATCAAAGATGGAGACCTCAAAATGACCCAAAAGTTACTTTGGTAGGTTTGTTGCTTGTAGGATAGGGTGAATGCATTGTTCGTTATGGCAAGGTCATCGACAACCAACAATATCATATTGGTGGAATTAATTAACTCATACTAGTGGAACTAACCAACTCATACTAGTGGAATTTGGAATCTATAAACTCATTCTGATACAAACAACCAATGGAATTTGAAGGGTTTTACTTTTACTCTGAATGTTTGGTCTTCCATTTTGTCGATTGGTTTTCCTTCTTTTTGAGTTTGGGAAGCAATAGGAAGGTCATATGTTTCCTTACCATGTTATAGAAGTGTTTGGACTCTGATTCTATGCTGGTTGTAGTCCATCTTCATGACTGTTGCAAGTGGATGTGATTCTTAGTGAAGTGAAAGTTTTTTGTAGGTGTAATAGAAAATCTAGGATTGTTTTGAGAGCTCATTGATGATGTGTAATAAATTGTACATTTGTAGTAAACCTATTTGTATTTTCTTTCTAAAGCTAGAGTGTTTAACCCTATGTTGGCTTTTCACTTTTCTCTAGGGCAAGTTGTGTGTACGATTAATTTGTTGTGTGTTTATCTATGTTCTGCCAAGTTTTTTGGGACAAGGATGATAGGAAACAAAGTGATGTAATTCTA
The DNA here is from genome assembly GCA_007115665.2 of Sequoiadendron giganteum. NCBI lineage: Eukaryota > Viridiplantae > Streptophyta > Pinopsida > Cupressales > Cupressaceae > Sequoiadendron > Sequoiadendron giganteum. The sequence continues at coordinate 495,249,021 of CM021103.1, forward strand.
GAAAATAGGGGAAATTTATAAGTATAGAAAATCAAATATTCATATGATAAGGCATTTACCATATTCATTGTAATGTCCCTTACCCAGACTTGACCTAAAATCCATTTGTCAGCCATAGAATTTGCTTTGTTGATTAGGTTTAAGGTTTCTTCTTTCCAAAAGAATGTCCTTTTAATACAATAACTCTAGATTGGAATCTGTATTCATCACATTAACAACATGCTTGTTAGCATTAATATATAGACATTCAAAATTAAGACATAATCATAAATACAGATTGATAAACATAAGAAGAGTCATTCAATCCATTAGGAGAGGAGAATCCCTAAGGGCCTATGGTCTACCACCTTCCAATGCCCAACCCATATCTCGGGCCTGTGGGGCAGAATGCCAAGGTGGGACCCTCACCCCTCCATGACCCAACCCTTGCAGTGGGCTTGTGGGGCAGACTGCCCAACCCTTATCATGGGCCTGTGGGGCAAAACTGCCCAACCCATGGGCCTGTGGGTTAGACTGCTCAACCCTTGCTTTGGGCCTTGTTGTGACCTTTTTCACACATCACCCCATCCCAGATGGGGACCCCCCCTAATTTTTGCTCCATTCTGGTCTTTTGGCTTTTGTTGGTGCGTCTCTCTCTCTCTATCTCTGGTCCTTCCGGGGATGTCTCGTCGTTTGACCTGGGTTGAAGTATTGTTCAAGTCTGTGAAATTAGGGTTTTCATTAGTCAGGCTTATTAAAGGTCAAACTGAGTTGTAAAATTGAAATTCGAGCTTAGTACAGCAGTCAGAAGACTTCCAGCAGGGTCCCACTAAATTTTCACTGTATTCCGGCAACTTACTATTTTTAGTAAGTATTTAATTTGGGGCTATTTTATCGAGATTTTGGAATTCTGTCAGTTCCACCACAGTCAGGCAGCTTCAGAATGCCTACGCGCGAAATTTGAATGGATTCTGACAACTGGCTATTTTTAGCAGTTAAGCCTTCAGAGGCTGTTTTCAGGATTTAAGCGAGCAATTCTCCGGTGAGTGACGGGGGAATTGATCTGGGTTTTCGAAGACCTTCGCGATGATGTTACATGCAAACCGAGATGGTAACTTTCAGAGTTTAGCCTCCCGAGGCTATTTTTAGGGTTTGCATGCAAGAATTTTCAGTGCATGTCCAGATATTCCATGTGGGTTTTGCGAGGCCTTCGCAATGATATGACATGCAGATGGATCGGGTCAGTTCTCAAGGACTTACTATTTTTAGCCAGTGCCAAAACTTTGACCAGTTTTCTGGGTTTTTCTGGGTTTTTTGAGATCCCACGGGCACTGTTACATGCAAACTCGCCCGACATCCGGGTGACCACTTTCCAGACACTTACTATAAATAGCAGTATCATCCCAACAGCTACCCACCACTCTAGCCTAGCAATCAGGTGCAATCAGGCACGATCAAGGATAGCCAGGAACAAATCGGAGCACATGCAGATCAGATTAGGGTTTCCCCTGCCACGTATAAAAATAGATGAAGCAAAATTCAGAAATGACAGAACGAAGCACGCCACCGGAATCAGCATCCTTCGGGCTACCTGCTAGCAAAATTTGAACACGATCTGAATACTTACTATTTTTAGCAAGTCACCAAATGGCTAAAAATAGCACATCCTCATCAAGGAAAAGGTGTGAACGAGCCCCTTGCAGCATCAAGTACAGGTGGAACAAATTTCAAAGCAAACGAAGATACGAAATTGATCAATTCTAGGGTTTGCCAAAAATAGCAAATGGCTAAAAATAGCATGTACGGTGCCAAATCAGGTATAAACGAGGTGATACAGGTCAACGAGGGCACAACCACGCCAGTTCCAGTTCAGAACAGGGTGAAAGTCAATGAAATCCTAATTTCTCCGAATTTACTAAAAATAGAAAGCCAGAATAGGGTTGGGGCGTTGGAAATTTTACCAACATAACTGACAGATAAACACCTTCATATACGCCCAGGAGGAATGAAAGCTTCAAAATTTTCTAGGTGTGAGATTTCCTTGAGCAAGGGCTATATGCGCCCAGGGAAGGCGAAAGGTCACCATGAGGCATTGAAATTCTTCTAAGGCAAAGAGTTTTTCCCTCTCACACCCCCATATGCGCTTGAAGAAGCTGAAGGGTCACCGAAAACACAACAAAAAAATTCACTAAGGCAAAGAAGTTTCCTCCTAGCACTAGCAAATGCGCCCAAGGAAGGTCAAGAGTCATGTCTTAGGCGTGGGTTTTCCATCTCACATGAGGAAATGTGCTCAAGGATGAAATAGAAGTCTCACACCCCCATATGCGCCTAAAGGAGGTGAAAAGACACTAGCAAGGCGTGGGAATTCCTCCTCTCCATGGCATATGCGCCCAAGGTAAAACATAAAAGGTAAAAGCTAAAGGCGTAGGGTGATGAAGGGAATGCGCTTGGGAAATGGAAGTTGCTTGGCCTAAATGCGCCAAAGGGAGGTGAAGAGCCACTTGGTAGAGGCGCGTTCCTACACATGAATGAAGTGCGCTCAAACATGGAAGCCAACACCCCCATATGCGCCAAGAGGAGGTGAAGGGACACTTGAAAGGGGTGGAATTCCTCCTAGCACTAGCAATGCGCCCAACATGAAAGTATGCTAGCCCATATGCGCCAGAAGGAGATGAAGGGTCATGTCCTAGGCGTGGGAATTTCTCTTCCCCATGGCATATGCGCCCAAGGTAAGGATGAAAGGTAAAACAGTGAAGGTGAAAGCTACACATGAAAATTCGCAAGGGATAAGGTGTTAGCCTCTAGGCGTGAAAATGCCTAAGGGGTAAAGGCAAAAGTTCCTACACATGAATGAAGTACGCCCCTCATGGGTAATTTTAAGTGAATTTTCTAGGAATTTTTCCTAAAGCAAAAAATAAAAAGTTGCCTAAAGAATAAAATGAAACCCATGACATGTTCAAATGCGTCCTCTAGAGATAAAATTTTAATTTTCAAAAATTCCTAAGGCATTTTCTTAAGAGAAAATAAATAAGGAATACGCCTAGAGGATGATGCCAGTTGAAAAAAAAAAAAAAAATCTTCAGAGGAAAATTCTTCAGGGAAAATCAAGATAATTTGCCAAGGCCGAGAAGATCGAAATTGCAGGAGTGAAAGACATCCAGAAGGGGAAAAATAAACATTAGCCTTTTTATTATTTTAAATAATAAAAATTAAATGTACCCCTTCGTCTGGATACACATGAAAACAATGGATTTCAGGAAGATTTTTCTTCTAGGTATTGGACGTTTGCAATTCGGAAGTGATCCAGACTTACTCCACGCCCCACTCATGTCGTTTCGATGGATATTTTGCCCAGTACCTATTTTTATAAAATTCCTAAGGCAAATTTAAGAAATTTCTCTAAGGCAAACGAATGAAATGGATGAGAAATTTCGCTAAGAAGTTTGAACTTGATAAATTTTGCCAAAATGCCTTAGCCAAACTTTTCGAAATTGTTCGAAGAAGTAAACGATTTAACATTTTAAGAAATCAAACGCAACGAGGCAGGCCTGTGCAGAGGTGATGAATTCATAATTCTAGAAGTCTGAGATTCTGATGCTTCAGACGACAAGTGTTACGACTGGAAAAGAGAGGGAAAATGAATTCAAAATATTTGCTAAGATTAGCCTCTGCAGGAATTCGCCCAAGCTATAAGTTTTGAAGTTCTCTTCATTTTTCTCTCGCAAGTTGCTGAAGAGCTGAAAGTGAGAAGTTTGAATTTGTGAGAAGAGCTGAAAGTTGCTGAGGATTTCGAATTTTTAGAGAGCTGGAGGTTGAAGATTTCGAATCCCTGAAGGACTGGAGTTGCTGAAGTACGAATTGCTGAAGTCACAAACTTGCTGGAGAAGTGCGACCTACCTTGTCAGGATTTCAAGTTGCTGAGAAGTGAGTTTCTAAATTGCTGCAATTGTGAGGAAGTTCGAATTTACCAAAGTGAAGTTGCTGAATGCTGAAGTGCGACTTGTGAAGAAAGTTTTAAGTTACTGAAAGTTGCTAGGTTAGGAAGAAAGTACGAACTTGAAGAAGGAAGTTTCAAATCTGCTGAAGGCGAATTGCTGCAGGCAAACATTTCCCAGCATCTGACATTGTGTTGCTGCAAGTAGAGAAGCTTCTAAAAAAACCTTGAAGTAAACAGGCGCAGTTGAGAATGGCCGAGTCAAGCAGAAGAGCTGCAGGCAAGAACGTCCACGCTGAGTCCAGACAGGCAGTAATCAAAAAATTAAGCAAGTCTTTCCTGCCAGAATCAAAATTCACATCAAAGTTGGGCAGGCTGGCAGACACAAACTTGGGCTCGTTTAACCTGGAGGTGTTCAAAAGAAGGATAATGGGGACTGGAGGCCATCGCCCATCAGTGACTTCACATAGCATTGTCAGAAGTGGATTATATGCAGCTGCAAATTTTCCACCAGCCATCCGGTGCCCGGAGCTCATTATGGAATGCTCTCACCACTACGATTCAGAGAAGAGGACGATCGTTGCGCCAGATGGCAAGGTGCTGGCTAACCTGACACCACAAGCAATCGGAGAAGCATTCGGGATCCCCGCCCACGAGAAAATGATTTACAAAACGAAGGACAGGGCTGACAGAATGTATTCATCTACAACGGACCGGTGTGCTGATGTAATAAACACTAGGTGGATGATCAAGCCCAAACCAACTCGTACGAAGTTGCCCAAACAGATAATTTCCGAAGACTTGAAGCAAGAGTTTGGCGACCTGATTATGATGTTGAGTAGAGTTGGAGGGTGTCCCCAAGTGTTCGTCTTCGAACCTTGGATGTTTTATTTTATCAACTTGGTACTGGAGGGCAAGAATTTCATGGATTGGGCATTGTTAATTAGTGATGGTCTACATGAGCAGCTCCGCAATGTGAGGAAGACAAACATTTTATATGGGCTCTTACCTCGTCTATATGCTGGCTCGCATGACAAGATATAGGGGGATCTCTTACAAAGAACCAATTGGTTGCGGTTCTCAGCAATTCAAAATATTCGAGGCTTGTCCGCAGTTGCATTTGACAAGCACTACTAATTACAAAAGAGTCAACGATGCCTTTACTATGCACATCACGAGGACCTTGCAGCAAAGGACCCATCACAGAATATCGAGGGAGGCACAAGAAATGATTGAGAAATTTGGATGTTGGTTTATCCAATTCCCAAAATTCACTTACATCAGGCTGCAGGGATTCTCTTCCTACCCATACAGGTTGCCCCGATATCCCACGAACAGGGTAGTGATGGTGGAAGTTTCTAGGCAACTAATTGCCTACGATAAGATCCAAAAGAAGAAGAAGAAGGGCGGACTTGGGTTCCCGATTGCTATGGGAAATTCAGACGAAGTATGCCCATCACTGCAGGCAGCAAGGGAGGCAGAGGCGGAGCTCCAATTCTTTCAGCTTTCTTACCATTCCAGTAGGCACTACTACGATCCTCATAGAAATATCAGGTGGGTATTGACAGAGGAGTTTAGGCACAAGGCACAAATAGAAGATTTCTGGGCAAGTGCAGTAGATGAGGTCGAAGTCAGAAAGAGGATGTTTTCCCGGATACCATTGGCAATGATCAGAGAGTGCGAGATTATTCCTGTGCCAGATCAGATTGAGGAGGACATAAACGTTGTACAGGTTGATTACGACATAGTAAGAAACACGCCCTTGCCACTCCCAGATTGGTCAGAACCAGAGATCACCGACTTGGATAAACTTTGTATCCCAGTCCTGACATTTACACGGAGTTGGATAGAGAGACATGTCAGCCGACTAAAGGGATGGTCAATTCCCCTTACCTACAATTTGATGGGAGATAGCAGATTGCAGACAACTGATCCGAGGAGACGGAGTAATCCAACTCCAGAGCCTAGGGGAAAGGAGCCAGCTCGACCGGAGCTTGTGATAGTTGAAGAATCCTTGCACATGCCGGTTCGAACACATTCTCCGAGCATACAGGAAGTGTCCCTATTTGCTGATCAGAGGGAGAGGTTGCAGGCAGAACAGGCGGAACAGGCAGTACAAATAGAGAGCCAGCAACTTCGTAGGGAGTCCGTGGGCCAGAGCATCAACGTGCCCCGAGAGGATAATCAACAGGAGAACCGGCAGGAGATCGATGAAGGCACTGTCACAGATACTCAGTTTTAGCATGAGATTGAGGTAGCTCTCGAGGATGATGCTGCTTCCGATCGAGATGCCTAGAGCTCAGGAGACACTGAGCCCATAGATGATGATGAGCCTCATCAGAACGGGGGCCATGAAGTAGAGGCCGAGGTAGAGCAGCCTTTCATCATAGCAGACGCACGACAGGAGGTGCCAGACTGGTTGAGGGATAGGATGAGGCGTGATTCTGTGGATGAGACTGATCCTGCAGTCGAGATGGAGGAGTTGCTACAAAGGATCAATGCACCTCCCACGAAGAAGAAGGCTAGGAAGTTTTCCAGAATATCCACATATGAGGATGGATCCCGAACCTTGCATATGGCAATTCCACGGGAGGAATGTGATAGAGACAAGGCCGTTCCTGAGAACTATATTGTGACAACCATGGAACTAGGCCGCCCTACTGGGGCACAGGTGGTAGAGGAGTGCGATAATTCCAATCGGGCAATCAAGGACAGATTGTCCCATGTTGAGGGAAAGTACAAAAGGTTGAAGGTAGAGCATCGGACACTGATTGGCTACGTGCAACACTTGTCTCGTCCTTGTGGGCAAGAAAATCCTGCAATCGAGCTCCCAGCTGAGATTTCCAGGGAGTCAGTCAGTGGATTGGAAGATTTAAGGAGAATGGCACAGCAGGCAGACACGTGGGTTGTGTTGTGACCTTTTTCACACATGACCCCATCAAGATGGGGACCCCCTAAATTTTGCTCCATTTTGGTCTTTTGGCTTTGGTTCGCTCTCTTTCTGGTCTCTGGTCCTTCCGGGGATGTCCCGTTGTTTGACCCAGGTTGAAATATTGGTTAAGTCTGTGTAATTAGGGTTTTCATCCTTCAGGCTTATTTAAGGTGAAACCGAGTCACGAAATTGAAATCTAAGCTTAGTACAGCAGTCAGAAGACTTCCAGCAGAGTCCCCCTAAATTTTCACTGTATTCCGGCAACTTACTATTTTTAGTAAGTATTCAATTTGGGACTATTTTATTGAGATTTTGGAATTCTGTCAGTTCCACTGCATCCGGGTAACATCAAGCTGCCTACACGTAAATTTTGAGCCAGATCAGACGACTTGCTATTTTTGGCAGTTCAGGCTTCAAGAGCCATTTTCAGGGTTTCCACATGAGCTTTTCAAATGCATGTCTGGAGAATCCTTCTAGGTTTTCCAAAACCTTCGCAGTGATGTAACATGCAAACCGAGACGATCACTTTCAGAGTTCAACCTTCGGAGGCTATTTTAGGGTTCGCATGCAGTGTTTTTCAACGCATGTCGGGTTTTTCTTTATGGGTTTTTCGAGAGCTTCGCAACGGTGTGACATGCAAGCGGAGAAGATCAAAGTTTAAGGACTTACTATTTTTAGCCAGTGCATGCATGCAGACCAGTTTTCTGGGTTTTTCTGGGTTTTTTGAGATCCTGCGGGCAATATGACATGCAAAACCATCCGGCAGTGGATGAGTCACTTTTTCAGGCTGTTTCTATTTTTAGCAGGTACACTCTGGCAGCTGCCCAACACTCCAGTTCAGCAAACAGAACGACATGTAGAAGGAACGAGGACAAACGGAGACCGTTCGGGATACATGCAAGTCAAATTAGGGTTTCCACTTTTATAGGGGGGTGAAGTCCAAAAATAGTCAAGACGGAGTACCCCACCCATGTCAGCAAACTTCAAGGTACCTGCTGGCAAAATTTGAGCGAAATCAGAGAACTTACTATCTTTAGTAAGTCAGGGCACGGCTATAAATAGCAGGTCTGCACCCGAAGTTGGCATCAGAGTGACCCTCAAGCTATCAAGATCAAGCGTTGCAACTTTAAGGCAAAACGGAGCTACTGAAGTCAGAAAGTCAAAACTTACTATAAATAGCAGGTGGCTATAAATAGCAGGTCAGGGCAGAGGACTGGCAAAACAGGTTCACAAGGCGAAGAAGATCATATGATGAAATTTTCAGGCAAAACGGAGCCTTAGAGGTTGAAAATCAAGGAACTTGCTAAAAATAGCACAACTTGCTAAAAATAGAATGCATAAACAAAGGCAGGCAGAGGCATGGAAAATATTCTAAGTGTGGGAAAATGAAAGTATCCCCTTCAAAATGCGCCCACCTCACAGATTGATAGCTTGAAAATTGTCTAAAGCAAAATTCAAAGTTGAGCATAGCAAATGCGCCCACCTTGATGGAAGCCTTGAAAATTTCTAAGGCATGAAATAAAAGCATAACATGCTAAATGCGCCCAAGTCATGTTGGGAGAGTTCAAAAGTTTCTAAGTCTTTGAAAACAAAAGCTCATACGTCAAAATGCGCCCAAGGAGAGGTGGAGACTTCAAAAAAAAAATTCTAAGGCACAAATCAAAGCATGACACCTAAAATGCGCCCTCAAGGCAAGCAAGAGGACTTGAAAATTTTACTAAGTGTGCAAAAATGAAAGTAAGACCCCTCAAATGCGCCCATGAAGGGGATGAAAGTTGAAATTTTTTTTAAGTGTTGGAGAAGTAGAAGCTCCATCCATGAAATGCGCCCTTGGCTTGAGGTGAGGGAGTTTAGAAAATTCCTAAGTTACAAAATAAAAGCTCACCTCATGAAATGCGCCCTCATCTTGAAGCTACCCCATCAAAATGCGCCCAAGGAAGATGTTGCCTAGTGAAAAGCGGCTAAGGCATTGAAAATAGAAGTTCACCTTGTGAAATGCGGCCTGAAGAGGGAGAAAAGGTGAAAAATAAACTAAGGCGTGTGAGATAGAAGTAGACCCCATCAAATGCGCCCTTGTGCTAGGAGTGGTTGGGCCGAAATAATGCTAAGGCATGGAAAATAAAAGTTGAGGGTGCCAAATGCGCCCAACTGGAAGCAGAGGTGTGAAATATTTCTAAGGCATGAGATACAAGTAGACCCCATCAAATGCGCCCTTGTGCTAGGAGTGGTTGGGCCGAAATATTTCTAAGGCATGAGAATGAAGCATGACACCTAAAATGCGCCCTCAAAACAAGCAAGTGACTTCAAAAGTTTCTAAGGCAAAAAGAAAATGAAAGCAGGCCATCTAAAATGCGCCCAGGGAGATAAAGAGGAAATAGAGCCTTGAAATTTGTCTAAGGCATGAAATGAAAGTGCCACCTCTAGTTTGCGCCCATCAAGTAGAAGTTCTACATCTAAAATGCGCCCACCTTGAGGAAGTGCCTTGAAATTATTCTAAGGCATTGGAAATAAAAGTGGATGGGTGGAAATGCGCCCATGATGGAGAAGTAGGTAAAAAAATGCCTAAGTTCAAAGTAAAAGCTCACAGTAGCAAATGCGCCCACCCCATGGATGAGATCTGAAAATATACTAAGGCATTCAAAATGAAAATTGAGGCTATGAAGTGTGCCCATTTCCAGCTAGTGAAGAAAAAATTTCTAAGGCACCAAAATCAAAGCTCCACCTATGAAATGTGCCCAACATTGTGAAGGGGGTTACATGAGAATTGGCTAACGCGTGGAAATAAAAAAAAAATATATATACCAAGGGAAATACGCCAAGGAAGAAAATGTTAGAAAATTTTTCTAAGTGAGATAAATATTGCACTGGAGAAATTACGCCTTGATATGAATTGAAAATAATTTTCCAAAGGCATTCAAATGAAGTGGACACAGTGATGAAATTTTATTTCCAAGGCGAAAGCAATTGATATATTTTTCATGGGTCAAATAAAAATTAAATGAACCCGTTTAAAATGCACCCATGAATTAACAGAGTTTGAAAATTAATTTCCTAAGGGAAATTTTAATATTTTTAGAGGAAATTCGTTTTGCCTAGATTATTTTCCTGACAGAAGTTAAATCTCAGAGGATGAATTATTTCGAGCATGCAAGTGATTCTAAATCACTCGGAGTTGAACATTTTAATGAGAAAATTTAAAATGTCTAAGGCAAATTTTATGAAATCGAGGATTTAAATGACAGACATTTTAAAAGTTGGAAATAAATTTACAACTCCCACGGATTTTTTTTTTCTCGAGTTGAATTCAATTAAACACTGTGAGGATTTTAAAATGGAATTTTCAATCAAGTCGAGTGATTTTTCTCGCGAGTTGTTTAAATCACCAAGAGTTAACCGGCAGACTAGAAAGGAAAATTCGAAATTTGAAGAAGAAGGAATCATTATTAATGGCAACTGCCATAATGACCGGCTGACGACTAGCCCACTACTGCGCTTGAATTAGAAGATTCCGAACGAAGAGAGTGGAAAATTGATGAAGGTGCTAAAAATAGCCCCAGCACTACTTAGCAGGATTCTCCGAGAAGAGTTATTTAAACAATCTCTTCTCTCATTTCTCCTCACATTGTTTCGAAGTTGAAGTTGCTGAAGAAGTTCTTGAGAGATTGAAATATTTTCCAAGTGGTTGAGGAGAGAAATTCTTTGAGAGTTTATTTTATTTCGGAGTGTTGAGTTGCTGAAAGTGCGAAGTGCTGGAGAAATTTTCATTTGCCGAGACTCTTTCTTTCGAAAAGCTGAAAGTGTGTTGCTGCAATTTCGAAGTTGAAGGTTGAAGTTGTTTTCCGGAGTTGCTGGAAGATTTATTTGTTGAAGTTGCTGCAGAGTGTTGAGTTGCAGAAATTTATATTGTGCTGGAGATTTATTTCGAAATTGCTGAGTATTGAAGTTGCACGAAAGTTGAAGCTTGCTGCAGATTTTACTTATTCGAGCTGCTAGAAGTTGAAAGTTGCTGAGGTTGACGAAGTCGAGACAAAGGATTTAATTTAATTGCTGAAAGTTGGTAGTTGGCTGCAATTTTCTTCGCCAGTCGGAAGTGCAGTCGTTGAAAGCTTCTTTATAAGCTTGAAGTTTTTTATACAGTACGAGGTTTGGAGTTAGTAATTTATGCTGAGAGTTTTTATTTTCAAAAAGCTAACTCCACGTTCGCAGCCGTCTCGGAGGTTACTTCATTTTATTTAAAAAAATCTGCAGCCTAGCTTATTGCTATTCTATGTTGCAGGAACAAGCAGAGCCGCAGGCAGAGCTGCAAACACTGAAGCAGGCAAGGCTAGCTCATCCCGGCAAGCAATGATTAAAAGGCTCGCTAAGCCATTTCTCCCAAAGTCAGCAATAGTTTCAAAGTTGGCAGGATTAAATGACACCAACCTTGGTTCATTTAATCTAAATGCACTCAAATCGAGGATGTTCGGGCTAGGGGGCCATCAACCATCAGTCACACATCCGTCACGGCACATAATATAATGAAAAGTGGAATCTACGCAGCTGCTAGTTTTCCGCCAGCAATTCAGTGTCCGGAGCTAATTATGGAGTGCGCCAATCACTACAAGCCAGAACGTAGGACGATTGTCTCTCCGGATGGTAAACTGCTCGCCAACTTCACACCGGATGCCATCGGAGAGGCATTTGGGATTCCGACTGCTGAGGAGATGTTATACGGGACAAATAAGAGGGCAGATAAGATGTACTCTTCCTCTTTCGAAAGAGTCACTACAGTCATCAACAGAGTTTGGATGCAGAAGCCGAGGCCACCCCGCACTAAGCTCCCAAAGCAGATAATTGCCGAGGACGTGAAACAAGAATACTGTGATTTGATAATGATGCTGAGCCGGGTGAATGGGAGTGCACAAGCTTACATTTTCGAGCCTTGGATGTTCTACTTCATCGAGATCATCTTGGAGGGAAAGGAGTGTGTCGATTGGGCTAGGATGATTAGCAACCACATCGATGAGCAATTCAGGAGCCTGAAGGTGATGAGGACTTTCTACATGAGCTCATATGTAATTTACATGTTGGCCAGAATGAATAAGTACAGAGGGATTTCGTACAAGGAGCCAATCGGCTGTGCCCCTGGTCAATTCAAAATCCATGAAGCCTGCACACAGCTACATTTAGCTAACATTGCAAACTATAAACGGGCAAATGATGCATTCACAATGCACATTGCGAGGACACTTCAGCAGAGGACGCAACAGAGAATATCTAAAGAAGCAAAGACACTGATTGAGGAATATGGGTATTGCCTCATCCAATTCCCGAAATTCACATATATTAGGCTGCAGGGGTTCACTTCGTATCCGTATCGGTTACCACGATACCCCACTGATCACATAGTAATGCTTGAGATATCTAGGCAATTGATTGCCTACGATAAGATTCAGAAAAGGAAAAAGAAGGGTGGACTTGATTTCCCTATCACCATAGGGAATTCCATTGAGGTGTGTCCCTCTTTGCAGGCAGCCCGAGAGGCAGAGGACGAGCTGCAATCTTATCATTTGTCATATCACACCGGCAGGCAGGATTTCGATCCTTACAGGAACATCCGGATGATACAGAACGTTGAATACCGGCACAGAGCTCATCTGGAGGACTTTTGGGCAAATGCAGTGGATGAGGCTGAGATAAGAAGAAGGATGTTTTCCAGACTTCCTCTCAAGCTGATTAGAGAATGTGAGATTATTCCAGTTCCCGATCAGGTGGAGGAGGATGTCAACGTCATGCAACCCGACTATGGGTCAGTTAGGGATACTCCTGTCCCACCACCTGATTGGTCCGAGCCAGAGATCATGGACTTGGACACTCTTTCTATCTCGGTGATGACTTTTACCAGGACTTGGGTCGATAGACATGTATGCAGACTCAAGAGCAAGTCGATCGCCCTTACTTATAGCTTGATGGGTGACCCAAGGCCGTTATCGGTAAAAAGGGGGAAACAAATTGCTCAGACATCGAGGGCACAAGTGGAAGTGCCAACCCAACCGACACCGTTGAGGATAGAACAAGCATCACCCGTGCACTCACAAACTCAGTCTTCGAGTTTGAGAGTGGTTTCATTATTTGCCGATCAGAGGGCAGGATTAGAGGAAGAGCGGGGACTTGAGGAGGTAGATCAGCCCAACGCCCGGGAATCAGCTAGTGTCAGCCTATCCAGGGGCGGCCACCAGGAGGAGGAAGAGGAAACAATGGCCGACACCCATTTTCAGCAGATGTTGGACACGGCTTTCGAAGAAGAAGAAAACAGGGTCGGGAGATACCCAGCTTTTAGAGGAGGATGAGCCTGAGCAAACCAGTGCAAGAAGAGAGGAAGTGCACGAGATGGAGGCAACAAAAGAGTAGCCCCTTGTCATTTGTAATCCACAGCAGATAGTGCCTGATTGGCTTTCCGACAGAATGAGGAGAGAACCCGAGGATGATACGGATCCAGTCATTGAGATGGAGGAGTTCCTCAGGAGGATCA
>CM021103.1:495262476-495327942 GCA_007115665.2 Sequoiadendron giganteum
ATTGAAGACAACTAAATATTAAAGCTAAGTGAGTAGTCTCACCTGATTGGCTATGCCTTCCCATGACTCTTTATTCCTTAATCGTCTTCCTTCAACCTTATACTGGATTGATCATAGGATGAATACAAAATATGCATAATCTGCTTATGTTTATATTAAAGAGTTATCATTATTTATAAGGCTTAATAATTGCTGCAAGTATCATTATTGTGTATTCACCAGTGATTTCCCTATCTATTTACATATATATATATATATATATATATTCTTTCCTTATTCATATATATTCTTTATTCATTGATAATGATATTATTGATTATAAGATTTATCTATATCTATGCATATATAATTGTATGCCTATTAAATAATATATATATCTTAAAAATTTAAATGATTATATTCCAATGCATAACAATCATTGTTGCTGCTGTTTTGTTTCTCCATGTTTTTCGCTCTTCCTTATTTTCCTTCCTTCTATTTATACCATTCAAGATAGGTGACTCATGGGGGGAATGTATTGTTTGGTGAAATAGGTGACTTTTCATAAAATATATCCCTTTGTTAGATTTAATTGCTGCCCTTATAGACTTATTATCACAATAATATCTATTTTTGAAAATAATATATTATTACTAATAATTATGATATTTCATATTATATATTTATTTTATTATTTTATTTTGATGTTTAATTGAACATATTTTAATATTAAAGTATAATAATAAAACCAATTTGCTAATATCTTATTATTATTTTATTCTAATGTATTACAATCTTTGATGTGTAATGATTATAATATTTATTTATTATTATTATTTTTGATATTAAGTTATTTAATACTAGAATGTAATAACAATAATTTGCCTATATATTATTATTATATTTGTTATTTATATATGTTTATATTGATATGGTACACATTTATTTTATATTTAATCTTAGTATTTCTATTTATTTTATTTATTAATTTATTAGTATTTTGACACTTGGTCTTTATGGTATTTGCTATTTTGGGGACATGACAGTCCTCCCCGCCCAAGATTGCTTGCCCTCAAGCAATCGTGATCTAAGATGTTTCTTGTGGTGATGCTATTATCTTTGATAAGAGTTGGAAGTTCTAACCCAAGTGAAGGTTACTCTGGTTATGAGGATAATGTATTGACTAATATTCTTAAATTCTACTATTTCTCCATAACTCCCAAAAGCAACAAGTTAGAGTTTGTGACTTAGTACAACTTAAAACCACATGAATAAAAAATTAAAGCAAACACCCAAGTAGCTCAACCAAGCAAGCAAGTAGTTCAACTAGGAAAACAAGTACCTCAAGTAGGAACACAAATAGCTCAAGTAGGCAAACAAGTAGCTCAAGCAAGCAAGCAACCAACTCAAGCATACAGGTAAGTAGCTCAAGCACACATGCAGGTAGCTCAAGCACGCGAGTAGGTAGCTCAAGCGCTCAAGCACACGAGTAGGTAGCTCGAGCACATAGGTAGGTAACTCAAGCACATAGGTAGCTCAAGCAAACAAGTAGCCAACTCAAACAAGTAGGCAACTAGCTCAAGTAGACAAGCAGGTAGCCCAAGCATGCAAGCTACTAGCTCAAGCAAGTAGGCAAGTAGCTCAAGTAGGCAAGCAAGTAGCTCAAGCATGCAAGCAACCAACTCAATCACACAAGTAAGTAGCTCAAGCAGGCAAGTAACTAGCTCAAGCAAGTAGGCAACCAGCTCAAGCAAGTAGGCAAGTAGCTCAAGCAAGCAAGCAACTAGCTCAAGCAAGTAGCCAACCAACTCAAGCAAGTAGGTAACTGTTGACGTGCTTTTTATGACAGCGCCAGCACAGAATAAAGTTGTCCAACGGTCACTCTATTCTCTCTTGATCAAAGTGTCCCACATGCTAAGATTGCTTGAAAGTTCATGTGTTCGACTCCAAGGTTCCTTTTATTGCGAATAGACTCAGTTGGTTGATGTGTTTTGCTGGATTATTTCAAGGGGACTTACGTAGTTGTTCGACTCTGTGAAGCAATTGGGACATGAATGATTTGGCAATATTGTTCTGGTATCTAGACTGACTCGGAAAATGCAGAATTTAAAGGGGATAGGGATAGGGATTCTACAAATCTACTTCTAAAGGGTGGAGGACGAGGATCGACTTAAACAATCTTCAAACCAAACTTTGCTTTGTCTCCTTTCGAACAACTCCGACAAAGTTGGTGCAATCTTCAAAGGATGAGAAAAGTGTTCAAACTATGACGCAACATGTTCATACCGTCAATACGACGCATACAAACATATGAACCATAATCGAAGTTAAGTGCTGATACTCCAGTTGACCACGCAAGGCGAACTTACCATCAGTAAGCCCGCTAGTGGTATGGATGAAAGAAGATATGCTCAAATCACAACGCCACACTCCACAATTAACAACTACTTGCATGAAATAAAAATCTATTTTACTCTATCTACCTTGAATTGGAAAGACGAAATGGCCTTGCTAGCTACTCATAACAAAGAAGAAATCACCAAGCAATGAAACTCTTTGTATTATGAAAAGTGTTCACAACAACCTTTTACAAAACTTTCAAAGGAAAGTTTTCTTCCCTCCTCAATCTAAAACTAACTTCTAAGCTAAATGCTATATGCCTTCTACTCTCTAGCTCTGATCCAATTCCAATTCTAATCTCTATCTAATATTTACAAATGAGGGGGGATGCCCCTTTTATAATAAGTCCAATTCAGTGGACGGTTTAGATCGAATTACAATGAAGGGCTCAGATTGAGCCACCTATGCCCTAATTAGGGCTTCTGCCCTAAAAACCGCCACAGAGAGGAGTGGGCAATGAATGCACAGAATATTCTCCACTCCCCTGCAGGAATCATAATGAGCCATTAATGCCCACTACCATCATCAAGAAGATCCTCATCAAGCAGTGCGTTCCCACTGGCCTTCTCCCGGATAGCAAACTCGATCAACCGGGCCAATATTGCTTCAACCTCCTGTGTAGAGATCGGTGGAATATGGTTGAGCTGGAACTCCAAGACTGCTACCGTCTGTCCGTATCTGGTGTAAGATTTCCTCCATGTCACTAAGGCGTCCTGGGTATGCTGAATTATACTAGAGAACGTGGAGACATTCTCAAAGTCATCCAGGACAAGTGACCTCGCAGCTGAGAAGAATGGAGGCAGTCTACTTTTCAAGCCATCAGCAGTTATCTCCTCTGGGACCAACTTTCAGCAATAGGCTTCTATGTATTGAGGACTCCCAAGATGTTGCCCATTGCTTTCCTCACTTTTAGCTGAATCTGCCCTTGCCGGGTGAAATCCACGGCCTGTGACCACCGAGGAGTACCAACTGGTGAAATCATACCTATCACCTCTCTGAATTACACCTCCATCCACCAAGGTTTCTAGAGGTATATGCATCAAGCTCCCAAACGAAGTACAGTCTTCGTTTGATAGATGCGAGTATCACCCCAGGCCTGATCTACTATATCCATCCGTGCCAAAATACTTGAGGCCTGTCGATAAGCATCGGCGAGGTCCTCCATGAATTTCCCTGTCTCAGTATGAACACGGCTAACCCACTTGTCTGCCTCCGTTTCCATTTTCTTCAAATCCTCTAAGGCAACAACTGACTCCTTCAGAAGCTCTGATGGACGTTCTACTGCTGGGTTTGCTGGTTCACCTGGACGTGCTAGATTTTGCACGTATCCTATCAAGGTTTTGTGCTCCTTCTTCAATTTCTTATACTTCCCCTCCGTGCGGAGCAACTGATCCTTCAATGCCTGATAGGAGTTATCGAACTCCTCGATAACTTGGGCTCCCGTAGGACGACCCAACTCTACTGTGGTGATCACGTAATTTTCAGGCCTCTCCTCGGTTCGATCACAATCTTCCCTCGGAATAGCCACCTGAAGCGTGCGAGAGCCTGACTCGTCAGTCGAGATCTTTGAAAACTTTCGGGCCCTTTTCTTCTCTGGTGGCGCACTGATCCTCCTGAGGAACTCTTCCATCTCAATGGTCGGATCCGTATCATCCTCGGGTTCTCTCCTCATTCTGTCAGAAAGCCAATCAGGCACTGTCTGCTGTGGATTACAAATGACAAGGGGCTGTTCTTCTGTTGCCTCCATCTCGTGCACTTCCTCCCTTCTTGCACTGGTTTGCTCGGGCTCATCCTCGTCTATAAGCTGGGTATCTCTCGACCCTTGGGTACCCTGTTCTGTGTTTTCTTCTTCTTCCAAAGCTGTGTCCAATATCTGCTGAAAATGGGTGTCAGCTATTGTTTCCTCCTCCTCCTCCTGTTGGCCGCCCCTGGATAGACTGACACTAGCTGATTCTCGGGCGTTGGGCTGATCTACCTCCTCAAGTCCCCGCTCTTCCTCCAATCCTGGCCTCTGATCGGCAAATAATGAAACCACTCTCAAACTCGAAGACTGAGTTTGTGAGTGCACGGGTGATGCTTGTTCTATCCTCGACGGTATCGGTTGGGTTGGCACTTGTACTTGTGCCCTCGATGTCTGAGCAATTTGTTTCCCCCTTTTTACCGATAACGGCCTTGGGTCACCCATCAAGCTATAAGTAAGGGCGATCGACTTGCTCTTGAGTCTGCATACATGTCTGTCGACCCAAGTCCTGGTAAAAGTCATCACCGGGATAGAAAGCGTGTCCAAGTCCATGATCTCTGGCTCGGACCAATCAGGTGGTGGGACAGGAGTATCCCTAACTGACCCATAGTCGGGTTGCATGACGTTGACATCCTCCTCCACCTGGTCGGGAACTGGAATAATCTCACATTCTCTAATCAACTTGAGAGGAAGTCTGGAAAACATCCTTCTTCTTATCTCAGCCTCATCCACTGCATTTGCCCAAAAGTCCTCCAGATGAGCTCTGTGCCGGTATTCAACGTTCTGTATCATCCGGATGTTCCTGTAAGGATCGAAATCCTGCCTGCCTGTGTGATATGACAAATGATAAGATTGCAGCTCGTCCTCTGCCTCTCGGGCTGCCTGCAAAGAGGGACACACCTCAATGGAATTTCCCATGGTGATAGGGAAATCAAGTCCACCCTTCTTTTTCCTTTTCTGAATCTTATCGTAGGCAATCAATTGCCTAGATACCTCAAACATTACTATGTGATCAGTGGGGTATCGTGGTAACCGATACGGATACGAAGTGAACCCCTGCAGCCTAATATATGTGAATTTCGGGAATTGGATGAGCCAATACCCATATTCCTCAATCAGTGTCTGTGCTTCTTTAGATATTCTCTACTGCGTCCTCTGCTGAAGTGTCCTCGCAATGTGCATTGTGAATGCATCATTTGCCCTTTTATAGTTGGCAATGTTAGTTAAATGTAGTTGTGTGCAGGCTTCGTGTATTTTGAATTGACCAGGGGCACAACCGATTGGCTCCTTGTACGAAATCCCTCTGTACTTATTCATTCTGGCCAACATGTAAATTACATATGAGCTCATGTAGAAAGTCTTCGTCACCTTCAGGCTCCTGAATTGCTCATCGATGTGGTTGCTAATCATCCTAGCCCAATCGACACACTCCTTTCCCTCCAAGATAATCTCGATGAAGTAGAACATCCAAGGCTCGAAAATGTAAGCCTGTGCACTCCCATTTACCCGGCTCAGCATCATTATCAAATCACAGTATTCTTGTTTCACGTCCTCGGCAATTATCTGCTTTGGGAGCTTAGTGCGGGGTGGCCTCGGCTTCTGCATCCAAACTCTGTTGATGACTGCAGTGACTCTTTCGAAAGAGGAAGAGTACATCTTATCTGCCCTCTTATTTGTCCTGTATAACATCTCCTCAGCAGTCGGAATCCCAAATGCCTCTCCGATGGCATCCGGTGTGAAGTTGGCGAGCAGTTTACCATCCAGAGAGACAATCGTCCTACGTTTTGCCTTGTAGTGATTGGCGCACTCCATAATTAGCTCCGGACACTGAATTGCTGGCGGAAAACCAGTAGCTGCGTAGATTCCATCTTCATTATATTATGTGCCGTGACTATTGGTTGATGGCCCCCTAGCCCGAACATCCTTGATTTGAGTGCATTTAGATTAAATGAACCAAGGTTGGTGTCATTTAATCCTGCCAACTTTGAAACTATTGCTGACTTTGGGAGAAATGGCTTAGCGAGCCTTTTAATCATTGCCTGTCGAGATGAGCTAGCCTTGCCTGCTTCAGTGTTTGCAGCTCTGCCTGCGGCTCTGCTTGTTTGTGCAACATCCTTTGCTCCGGCCATCGGCAAAATAAAATAGAATAGCAATAAGCTAGGCTGCAGATTTTTTTAAATAAAATGAAGTAACCTCCGAGACGGCTGCGAACGTGGAGTTAGCTTTTTGAAAATAAAAACTCTCAGCATAAATTACTAACTCCAAACCTCGTACTGTATAAAAAAAAACTTCAAGGTTATAAAGAAGCTTTCAACGACTGCACTTCCGACTGGCGAAGAAAATTGCAGCCAACTACCAACTTTCAGCAATGTGGATACTTTCTCAGCACAAAATGAATTAAATCCTTTGTCTCGACTTCGTCAACCTCAACAACTTTCAACTTCTAGCAGCTCGAATAATTAAAATCTGCAGCAAGCTTCAACTTTGCAGTACTTTCGAAAATAAACCTCCAGCAGCTCCGGAAAACAACTTCAATCTTCAAAATTGCAGCAACAAGTTCTCAGCTCTTCGGCAAATAGAAATTTCTTCAGCAACTTCGAAAATACTTCAAGAACTTCTTCAGCAACTTCAATTTCAAAAAAAAGTGAGGAGAAACGAGAGAAGAGATTGTTTAAATAACTCTTTGCGAGGAATCTTGCTAAGTAGTGCTGGGGCTATTTTTAGCACCTTCATCAATTTTCCGCTCTCTTCGTTCGGAATCTTCTAATTCAAGCGCAGTAGTGGGCTAGTCGTCAGCCGGTCATTATGGCAGTTGCCATTAATAATGATTCCTTCCTTGTAAAAATTCGAATTTTCCTCTTGGTATGCCAGTCAACTCTTGGTGATTTGAACAACTCACGAGAAAAATCACTTGATTCGGTTTGAAGATTTCATTTAAGAATTCTCACAGTGTATAATTGAATTCAACTCGAAAAATCCGTGGGAGTTGTAAATTTATTTCCAACTTTTAAAATGTCTGTCATTTAAATCCTCGATTTCATAAAATTTGCCTTAGACATTTTAAATTTTCTCTTTAAGATATTCAACTCCGGGTGATTTAAAATCACTTGCATGCTCGAAATAATTCATCCTCTGAGATTTAACTTCCGTCAGGAAAATAATCTAGGCAAAACGAATTTCCTCTGAAAATATTAAAATCTGCCTTAGGAAATTAATTTTCAAACTCTGTTAACTCATGGGTGCATTTTAAACGGTTTCATTTGATTTTCACTTAGAAAATATTTTATCAAGTCGCCAACCCTGTTTAAATGTCTGGAAAATTTTAAAATTCGTCAAATCATCCTTCCATGCCAAGGGCGTATTTTTCCCTAGTGAAATGTTATCTCACTTAGAAAAATTTTCTAAGATTTTCTCTTTTGGCATACTTGACCCTTGGTATTTTTTATTCTTGCACCCCTCGCCCACATACTTAGAAATAAATTTAAATCCTCACTCCTTGGGCGTATTTCTTTCTCATTCAAATTTAAATTTCCAGGCCTTAGGAATTTTTAATTTCATCAACCCCTTCAAGGGCGCATTCTTACCTTGGCACTTTCGTTTTCAACACTTAGAAACTTTTCCTAAGTCCTCACTTTCAACTTGGGCGCATTTTAGATGTTGAACTTTCAATTTTGCCTTAGGCGTTTTTTCAACATTTTCAATGTCTTGAAGGTGGG
This sequence comes from Sequoiadendron giganteum, assembly GCA_007115665.2. Classification (NCBI taxonomy): domain Eukaryota; kingdom Viridiplantae; phylum Streptophyta; class Pinopsida; order Cupressales; family Cupressaceae; genus Sequoiadendron; species Sequoiadendron giganteum. The sequence continues at coordinate 495,270,313 of CM021103.1, forward strand.
CGCATTTTAGATGTTGAACTTTCAATTTTGCCCTAGAACTTTTTTCAACATTTTCAATGTCTTGAAGGTGGGCGCATTTTGACCCATGAGCTTTCACTTTGATGACTTAGAATTTTCTTTGAGGGTCTTCACTTTACCTTGGGCGCAAATACTACCTCAAGCTTTCATTTTATGCCTTAGAAGAATTTCAAAGCTTCCATTAGCCTTCTCAAGGTGAGGGCGCATTTCACTAGGCGAGCTCCTATTTTCAATGCCTTAGTAGAATTTCATGTTAATCTCTCCATGGTGGGCGCATTTAGGGGGTGGTACTTTCAAGTGAGGGCGCATTTCTACCCCTCCACTTTCATTTCAATGCCTTAGCCGCTTTTTCTCCAGCAACCCTTTTACACTTGAGGTGGGCGCACTTTGAAGGGTCTACTTTTATTCTCATCATGGGCGCATTTAGCATGTTATGCTTTTATTTCATACATAGGCGTTTTTACCTAACCTCTTGTTTCATGCCTTGGAAGAATTTCACTTAACAACACTTGCAAGGTGGGCGCATTTACTAGGCCAAGCTTTCACTTGAGGGCGCATTTCATAGGGTGAACTTTCAACTTTGCCTTAGGCGTTTTTCCACCCTCTCAACACTCTGACTTGGGCGCATTTCCTTGCTGGAGCTGGGCGCATTTTGCAGCTTCAACTTTCATTTTAAAGTGGGCGCATTTTGAAGGTGTGACTTCCATCTTGTTGCCTTAGAATATTTTGAAGTCATCACCCTTAATGTGGGCGCAAATTAACCCATGAGCTTTCAATTTGAGGGCGCACTTGGAGGGGTCAACTTTCAGTTTGTGCCTTAAAAACTTTTTTTTTTTAACATTTTCAATGTCTTGAAGGTGGGCGCACTTTGACCCATGAGCTTTTGCTTGTGCCTTAGACGTTTTCCTTTTACTTAACCCCTTGGGCGCATTTTGAGGTATGAGCTTTTGTTTTCAAAGACTTAGAAACTTTTGAACTCTCCCAACATGACTTGGGCGCATTTTGAAGGGGATACTTTTATTCTCATCATGGGCGCATTTAGCATGTTATGTTTTTATTTCATGCCTTAGAAATTTTCAAGGCTTCCATCAAGGTGGGCGCATTTGCTATGCTCAACTTTGAATTTTGCCTTAGACAATTTTCAAGCTATCAATCTGTGAGGTGGGCGCATTTTGAAGGGGATACTTTCATTTTCCCACACTTAGAATATTTTCCATGCCTCTGCCTGCCTTTGTTTATGCATTCTATTTTTAGCAAGTTGTGCTATTTTTAGCAAGTCCCTTGATTTTCAACCTCTAAGGCTCCGTTTTGCCTGAAAATTTCATCATATGATCTTCTTCACCTTGTGAACCTGTTTTGCCAGTCCTCTGCCCTGACCTGCTATTTATAGCCACCTGCTATTTATAGTAAGTTTTGACTTTCTGACTTCAGTAGCTCCGTTTTGCCTGAAAGTTGCAGCGCTTGATCTTGATAGCTTGAGGGTCACTCTGATGCCAACCTCGGGTGCAGACCTGCTATTTATAGCCGTGCCCTGACTTACTAAAAATAGTAAGTTCTCCGATTTCGCTCAAATTTTGCCAGCAGGTACCTTGAAGTGTGCTGACATTGGTGGGGTGCTTCGTTTCGGCTATTTTTGGATTTTACCCCCTATAAAAGTGGAAACCCTAATTTGACTTGTATGTATCCCGAACGGTCTCCGTTTGACTTCGTTCCTTCTGCATGTCGTTCTGTTTGCTGAACTGGAGTGTTGGGGGCGGCTGCCAGAGTGTACCTGCTAAAAATAGAAACTGCCTGAAAAAGTGACTCATCCACTGCCGGATGGTTTTGCATGTCATATTGCCCGCGGGATCTCAAAAAACCCAGAAAAACCCAGAAAACTGGTCTGCATGCATGCACTGGCTAAAAATAGTAAGTCCTCAAAACTCGATCTTCTCCGCTTGCATGTCACATTGTTGCAAAGCTCTCGAAAAACCCATAAAGAAAAACCCGACATGCGTTGAAAAACACTGCATGCGAACCCTAAAAATAGCCTCCGAAGGTTGAACTCTGAAAGTGATCGTCTCGGTTTGCATGTTACATCACTGCGAAGGTTTTGGAAAACCCAGAAGGATTCTCTAGACATGCATCTTAAAAGCTCATGTGGAAACCCTGAAAATGGCTCTTGAAGCCTGAACTGCCAAAAATAGCAAGTCGTCTGATCTGGCTCAAAATTTATGTGTAGGCAGCTTGATGTTACCCGGATGCAGTGGAACTGACAGAATTCCAAAATCTCAATAAAATAGTCCCAAATTGAATACTTACTAAAAATAGTAAGTTGCTGGAATACAGTGAAAATTTAGGGGGACTCTGCTGGAAGTCTTCTGACTGCTGTACTAAGCTTAGATTTCAATTTCGTGACTCAGTTTGATCCTTAATAAGCCTGAAGGATGAAAACCCTAATTACACAGACTTAACCAATACTTTAACCTGGGTCAAACGACAGGACATCCCCGGAAGGACCAGAGACCAGAGAGAGAGTGAACCAAAGCCAAAAGACCAGAATGGAGCAAAATTTAGGGGGTCCCCATCTTGATGGGGTGATGTGTGAAAAAGGTCACAACAGTAACCAGCTCAAGCATGTAAGCAACTAGCTCAAGCAAGCAAACAACTAACTCAAGCAAGTAGGAAACCAGCTGAAGCAAGTAGGCAAGTAGCTCAAACAAGAAAGCAACTAGCTCAAGCAAGTATCCAACCAACTCAAGCACACACAGGATAGTAGGAAAGATGCTCTGACACCACTATAATGTCCCTTACCCGGACTTGCCCTAAAATCCATTTGTCTGCCATAGAATTTGCTTTGTTGATTAGGTTTAAGGTTTCTTCTTTCCAAAAGAATGTCCTTTTAATACAATAACTCTAGATTGGAATTTGTATTCATCACATTAACAACATACTTGTTAGCATTAATATATAGACATCCAAAATTAAGACATAATCATAAATACAGATTGATAAACGTAAGAAGAGTCACTCAACCCATCAGGAGAGGAGAATCCCTAAGGGCCTACGGTCTACCACCTTCCAATGCCCAACCCGTATCTCAGGCCTGTGGGGCAGAATGCCAAGGTGGGAGCCTCACCCCTCCATGACCCAACCCTTGCAGTGGGCCTGTGGGGCAGGCTGCCCAACCCTTATTATGGGCCTGTGGGGCAAAACTGCCCAACCCATGGGCCTGTGGGGCAGACTGCCCAACCCTTATTATGGGCTTGTGGGGCAAAACTACCCAACCCATGGGCCTGTGGGGTAGATTGCCCAACCCTTGCTTTGGGCCTGTGGGGCAGACTGCCCAACCCTTATTATGGGCTTGTGGGGCAAAACTACCCAACCCATGGGCCTGTGGGGTAGACTGCCCAACCCTTGCTTTGGGCCTGTGGGGTGGAACCTGGGTGAGGTTTTTCGACGAACCACTTAAGTTATGACTCAGCTCTCCTGGTGGGATTACAAACACAATTCAAACAATCGATATGCAGTCATTAGTACTTCATTTGTATTTACACATATTATGCAATAAGAGTATTTAATATGATCAAACAGTTCCTTGAATCCTAATATGAAGGTTTATGAGAATACAAAACTAAACTAAGCAATATTCATGTTTACATGTTCATTATGTTCATTTGCAATTCATCATATCCTGTAAGTCCAATATTAGCAGAAATCAAATACAAATGCAAATTAATCATCATTAAAGCCATATCTATAGAAGATAAACCCTTTGGCCTTTGATCATTCAAGGACTACATAGTCCACCTAAGTTCAATGCCCATTTCCAATATAATGAATCTATTTCTAGATTCGGTTTCAAGAAGGCATGGTTCCAACACATTAGAGGGTATTGTGCACATTCCAATGAATAAAGCATATCAATTAAAATAATAATACATAGATTGGTTAGGCATACAAGGTTCATGTAACATTGTTATGTTAGATTGAAGACAACTAAATATTAAAGCTAAGTGAGTAGTCTCACCTGATTGGCTATGCCTTCCCATGACTCTTTATTCCTTAATCGTCTTCCTTCAACCTTATACTGGATTGATCATAGGATGAATACAAAATATGCATAATCTACTTATGTTTATATTAAAGAGTCATCATTATTTATAAGGCTTAATAATTGCTGCAAGTATCATTATTGTGTATTCACCAGTGATTCCCCTATCTACTTACCTATATATATATATATAATTATTCTTTCCTTATTCATATATATTCTTTATTCATTGATAATGATATTATTGATTATAAGATTTATCTATATCTATGCATATATAATTGTATGCTTATTAAATAATATATATATATATTAAAAATTTAAATGACTATATTCCAATGCATAACAATCATTGTTGCTGCTGTTTTGTTTCTCCATGTTTTTCCCTCTTCCTTATTTTCCTTCCTTCTATTTATACCATTCAAGGTAGGTGACTCATGGGAGGAATGTATTGTTCGGTGAAAGAGGTGACTTTTCATAAAATATATCCCTTTGTTAGATTTAATTGCTGCCCTTACAGACTTATTATCACAATAATATCTATTTTTGAAAATAATATATTATTACTAATAATTATGATATTTCATATTATATACTTATTTTATTATTTTATTTTGATGTTTAATTGAACATATTTTAATATTAAAGTATACTAATAAAGCCAATTTGCTAATATCTTATTATTATTTTATTCTAATGTATTACAATCTTTGATGTGTAATGATTATAATATTTATTTATTATTATTATTTTTGATATTAAGTTATTTAATACTAGAATGTAATAACAATAATTTGCCTATATATTATTATTATATTTGTTATTTATATATGTTTATATTGATATGGTACACATTTATTTTATATTTAATCTTAATATTTCTATTTATTGTATTTATTAATTTATTAGTATTTAACACTTGGTGTTTATTGTATTTGCTATTTTGGGGACATGACATTCATTATATAACCATCTTGTGGAACATTAGAATTGAAATGAAAATTCACATGTCTGCATACAAATTAACAAAATTTCAATGTCTAATCATTTGAGTTTTTATTACCAATGCACATACAACAAAATGAAAATATTGAAAGGCTACAACTAGAAAGTAACAAAATGTAGACAACTAGATCTACTGTTTCTATGTCTTCGCCTCATCTTCACCTAAATCAAAATCAAATCTGAATCTGAGTCATTGCCAATATGAGGGATTGTCTAATCCAATGGAACCCCATCCAATCCCTTTTGTGCCTCTCATCAATCTATGTGGCATCTTGAAGATCAACATCTTGTTGTAAAATTGAGTTTGTTGATCTTGAAGTCACAGGTACCATGCATGGTCACCAACTTCTTCGCTCATTGGGACATAAGCATATTCCTCTCAACTGACTAAATGAAGCTGTATGTGGACCGATTCCACTTTTCAACAAAGGAAGTGACAAACTATGAAGAAGAATCAAATTTGAAGCATCCTCATTCTTTTGTATCCTTGTTATGCCATGTCGGCTATCCAATAGGGTTAGATTGAGCTAATGTAGCTTGATCAGTGCTCGCTTGTGGTTTGTTGAATTTTGGACCTTGAAGATTGTCAAAGGCAATTCATTGTGTTTGAACTAAATCTGCCTCTTAACGAAGGGCCTTCGATAACCCTTCTTTTACGTCTTCATCATCATAAGGAGGCATTCTTCCAACATTTGGTGTGTATCATTTGGGATTTAGCGCATAGGCTGTGACATGAAGTAGGGTGCGCATAGTGTTGCATTGCTATGTCATAAAGGGCCTAATATGCTCCTCATAAAATTCCATATTAGAATCTTGCTATGAATTGCTTGCTTCATCTGCCCAAGCATGTTGTCAAACATTTCATAAATCTTTCCAAGACTAGGAGAGTTTGTATTAGAATATCTAATGAGCCACATAACATGTGGGATGAAAGGGAAAAATTATCTACAAAACATAATTTTTGAAAAGAATGGGACTCAAATGACAAATAATGAATGCTAATACAAAAATGAATTTAACTTACAAGTTACAAACATTAATAAATCAATAATTTAATAATACAACTAGAATTTTCTTACCTCACACTTAACCACCAATCATCATCAAGAATATTTTTCTTCATGTTTTTTCAATCAACCATGTTTGCCTCTTATCATCTATCCCACTTTGGATAAACCATCATCAATTGTAGAGGCTCTTGCACTTGAAGCATCCTCTTGAACAAAATAAAATAGCTGGCATATCTAGTTTCCACGAGTTTGAAGAATGCTTTCGTCAAAATTGTCTTAAAGAGAGCAAGAGAGGTGTGGTGATTGCAAATGAACTTCCATATGTCTATCAGTTTTCCACTACTCTCTTCATCCAAGATATCTTCTCTATGCCTTTCAATGCATTGTTCAGCACATGAACACAACATGAGGTCTGTTGGCGTAAGAACTAACACCTTTGGAGTGTAAGTTTGTACGGACAGCTATGCACACTACGTAATGAGTGCTCTTCAAATTAGGAGGGGAAGCTCCTGTTGTGACCTATTTCACAAATCGCCCCATCGCAAATGGGGACCCCCAAGTTTGGTTCCGCCCTCTGCGCAACGTCTTTGAGAGTCTTGAATTTGGATAAAATTTGGAAAGTCAGTCTGGCTAAGTTGAGATTTTGAACTCGTTTTTGGGCCTTAACGTCATAGAAGTGCTTAGAAGACCCGGTGGACGAAGATCGCCATTGCTTTCGGTCGTTTCTGACACTTCCTATTTTTTAGGGAATCTGTTTTTTTGCTTTTTGCTTTTTTGCTTTTTGGCATTTTTAGGCCATTCTGGAGTCCCTATTTTTTGGGGATGCTTTTTGCTTTTTCTATTTTTGGAAAGTTTCTTTTTTTGGAAAAAGTTTCTATTTTTGGATCCCGCAGAGCAGAAAATCAATATGTCTCCAGAAATCAAGAAAATCAAGGTAAAGTGAAAAATGGCAGGAATTTTTGAAAAATGTCTAAGTCTGAGAATGGCGCCATCAAGAGAAAAATGGCATGAAAAGTCAAGGTCCGCCCTACCTTTGGCATGCCAAAGGTAGGCACTGGCAAAAAATTCATGAAGTCCGCCCATGGCATGAAAGTCTTCAAGTCCGCCATAGGCATGAAGGTTGCCAAGTCTGCCATTGGCAAGAAATTCGCCAAGTCTGCCATAGGCAAGAAATTCACCAAGTCCGCCATAGGCATGAAGGTTGCCAAGTCCGCCACTGGCAAGAAATTCGCCAAGTCCGCCATAGGCAAGAAATTCACCAAGTCCGCCCATGGCATGAAGGTTGCAAAGTCCGCCCTTGGCACAAGGAACTCAAAGTCCGCCCAGCAAGATAGGAAGTGCACCATATTGAAAGTGGCATAGAGAAGTCAAAGTCCGCCCCTAGAAAAAACGGCATAAAACTCATGAAGTCCGCCCCTAGTGAAAATAGCATAAAACTCATGAAGTCCGCCCAGCCTAAGGAAAATGGCACAAGGAAGCTAAAGTCCGCCCTTAAGGAAAATGGCATAAAATTCATGAAGTCCGCCCAGCCTTAGAGGAAATGGCATGAAAAACACAAAGTCCGCCCCCAAGAAGTGTGGAGAAGGGTAAAACATGAAGGGGTGCGCTCCAAGGTGTTTGGAAAGGGGTAAAATTGCAAGATAATTCATTGAAAATTGAATTAAATGATGGAAACAAGTGAAATTTTCCGTTGGACAAGGCACAAATAAAATTCGCCATGGCAAGGAAAATCTAAGACCAATGGATGATAAAATACGCCATAGGCAAGGAATTATAAGACATTCGCCCAACTCTTGAAGAGAAAATTATCCTAAGGCATGAAAAACGGAGAAATGTCTAGAAGAAGAAGAGGTTTTGGCCGGCATAAAAATCACGCCCCAGCACAACGGAGTGAAATTTTTTGGCACAAAATGAAGAGTGCTTGGCAGAGCAAACATGAAGTCCGCCCCTCTCAGCTTGGAAAATTCCTAAAGCGCTAGTAAAAAAATGGCAAAGTGGCAGAGGTCTCCAGGTTCGCCCAACCCAGAAGATGAATCATTCGGCTAAAATAAAAATGTCCAGAAAGGTCAGAACTCCGCCTAGAGAATTAAAATTTGGCAGATGAGCTATTGAGCGCATTTTGGCTAGGCAGACAATTTAAAAAAGAGATATTTTGCCTCCGACGAACGAAATTAGCCATGTATTAAGATTAAACGGGTTGGAATTTAATATTTTAATATTTTTAATTATTTCCCTGACACTTATTAAATTTTAATTAAAAATTCAAAATCCGGAGATTATTTGGAGGATTAAACTAGTCTGCCTTAGATAAGTTTAAACTTTGCCACGTTCGGAGGATTTAAAACGCGTTGGAAAAATAATTTTGGACAATTAATTTGATATATTTTCCAACACTTAGTCAATTTTCCTTGAGAAAATTCGAAAATCTCAGCAGAGACGGCACAAAGACGAAAGTTAGAAACTTGCCTCGATAACTGAAAGTGAAATTAGAAGTTTGCTAATCCGAGGAGAAAACGTTTCTAAAAATTGGAAGAAAATCAAAAGAAAGAAAGCAATGCCTTGAGGAAAATCGCACTTCTCAGCCATAAAATGAGTTTCAGCAACTCATTTCTTCACAAATTCCGGCTGAGAAGCAACTATCTCTCTCGAATCTTCAGGAAAACATTCTCGAAGGAGAAGTTTGTGAGAATAACATCATTGTGAGAATCGAGATAGCATTCTCTTATTGAAAGGCGTGATTTTTGAGAGAAGTAATTTATTTCTTGGCTGAAATCGTACTTCCAGCATAGTGGCGCACTTCTTCTGGCAGATTTCTTTGAATTTTTAAATTCATTTGCAGCCACAACGTGATCTTTGAGGTTTGGAAGTTAATCGACAACGCATTTGCGCTGTGTTTCTATCTTCTACTTCGTTTCCGGCACAAATTTCATTCATGATAGGCGAATTTAATTACTTTCAGCTTGCTTTTTGACAGAAATTTTAATTTAATAAGGCTGAAAGTGCGATTTTGTCTAGGCTATACCCCGAAACTCATTAATTCTTAAATGATATTGTATTAATGTTAAGTATCTTGTGCTTGCAGGCTGCCGATCGATCAAAGCGAAATATCCAGGCAGGCACAGATGAAGTTTGCAAGTAAAGGATCGCAGCCTAGAGACCAGAATAAAGTCTAAGTGGAAAAATGTCTCAGACACTGATCTTGGCCACATCGATCTCGTGGAATTTAAAAAGAGGATATATGGACACAACGGACCCTTACCAACGCCTGCAGCTAGAAGGATAGTGAGGAATGGCATATTTCAAGCTGCCGGATTCCAGCCTGCACTTTGCTGTGCTGAACTGATGGTGGAGTGTGCACTTCACTATGATGCTGAGTCAAGGCGGATTGTGGCGCCTGATGGGAGAGTGTTGGCACATCTGACAGAGGTGGCCATTCAGGAAACCTTCGGCATTCCGACATATCCTAAAACTGTCTACAAGACCAAGGAAGATGCTCAGAAGTTATATGACAAAAATCTTGATCTTTGTGCCGCCAACCTTAACAAATCTTGGCTGGACAAGTCTAGACCGTCCTTTAAGAAGATGCCCAAGAAGTTGATGCGCACGGACTTCAAGGAGGACTATGGAGATATTGTTATCTTGCTGAACAGAGTGGCAGGCAGTCCCTCGGGAGCACCCTTTGAGCCGTGGATGTATTATTTCATCGAGGACCTCACGGAAGGGGTCAAGATGTTCAACTGGGCTAGGATGATAAGCAATAATCTTCACCACCAGCTTATCCATCTAGAGAAGACCAAAACATTTTATATGGGTTCTTACGTCGTCTATATGTTGGCCAGAACTTACAGATATGCAGGCTTGATCTGCAAAGGCATAGTTGGCAGTAAGGAGAACGAGCTAAAACCTTATGACTGTTACCCACAACTCCAGCTGCGGGCTCACAACATGAAGGCAAGGTAGGCACAACTATTTGCTAATCCGGGAAGAAGTTTATTAAAACAAACAAATGGATGGTAAACCTGGTACAGCTTCACAACATGAAGGCAAGGTAGGCACAACTATTTGCTTGGCTGAATGAGTCTGCTATAACACACATCATACGATAAGTTTTGAGTACAGTTTCGCAACATGAAGGCAAGGTAGGCGCAACTATTTGCTCTTCTGAATAGGCTTATAATCAACAAAACAAAAGGTAAGCAACTGGGACAGTAGATTGTATAGACGCAACACGCATGCAATAACGATCAAACTAGCAACCCCATTTAACTAAGATCGAATAAACACCATAACAATAACATGAAGGCAAGGTAGGCGCAACAATTTATCATAACAGCAATTACTCTTTGAACAGATACAATAATAGCAATACTACAGGCAAGGTAGGCTCAGCATGTATGCTATCAAGCAAAAGTTAAATTACAAATGAGCTTAAAGCTCTTATTTATAGACTTCAAGGTGTAGGCAACCCTAAAATCACTTTGAGTCAACTAAGGTCTTGCAATGCATGCAAGATCTTATTCCTAAACCCTAATTGAATGAAACTATATAGTTAACTGGGAAACTATCATCAGTTAACTGAAACATCTAATCTAAATGGACAAGGTGCAACATGCACGTCCTTATTGAAAGCAAGTCAACTGGAATGCTATCATCAGTCAACTGAAAAATCTAATCTAATCTCCAAGTATATGTAGATATTTCCAAGAAAGACATGGCATGCAATGTGTAACAACCAGTTAACTCGGAAAGAAGCCTCGAGTTTAACTCCTGTGTCTAATGTCTATCTTGGAAAAGGTGGGACGCCTTGAACTGAAGTTCACTGACCCTGATCTCGAGCAAGTAACCCCTCCACGAGGTTAGTGACTGCATCACCATCTAGAGGTCGTCACATGTCTCAACTGTCAATTCACTGCTTCTTAGCAACTCAAGCAAAACTGAAAATCTCTGTATACTTAAACTGGCCCTTCACTGGCTGGTAACTATGGCGGCTTTGTAACTGAAGTGATGGCCACTGTTTCCTCTGCAGCTTGATGCTTCTCACGTTTTTCATGCTTTTCTTTATGGAAGAGTGTTGCATGATGAAACTGCGAACTCTTTGGTTGTGAGAAATACAAATGAACATGCTGCATACACAGAAACCCAACGGTATCAACCCTCTAAACTGGCCTTGGAAGACAATCAGCTATACGAGACATGAAACCATGTGAACTTGAGTGACTACTCTTGTCAACCTTTCCGATGCGCTTGATACAAATCAATGTCAGCTTTTCTGATGAAATCATGAATTAAGATTGACTTGGTCTTGAATTCGTTCTGCGTGAACTACATCCTGAAAAACTCGCCTGTTGACTGTGAACATGGCTATATTCTGACAACTTCTCCAAAAAACCAAAAATCTCTCCTAATGAGGCTAAAAATAGCTTGTCGGAGGGCAATTTTCACAGAAAATTCTGAGACGTGGGTTTTATGTAGAATCAAATTCTAAGATGACCCACAATGTTAGAATTGTGAAAAAATGTGATTTAGGCCCGCATGCAAAAGGTTTTCAGTTGAGATCTGAGGGGCTGTGAGGACATTTTTTCCCGAGAAAATCTAAGATATGGGTTTTGTCCAGAAGATATTTCTAAGACAACCCACAACGTTAGATTCGAAAAATATTGACTTCTACTCCACCATGCAAAGGAATTTCACTTCAGAAAATCAAAGCCTCAAGAACTGATGCTCTGGAACAAATTTTTCTTGAAAATTCTAGCACATGGGTTTTGCTGAGAAAGCAATTCTGAATCAACCCAAATGATTTGTTTTGCCAAAAACGCCAATTCTTCAAACATGTGAGAAAATTTTAAGACGAGAAGATGGAAGAAATCTAGAGAAGAAGAAAGATGTTTTTTAATTTTTATTTATTTATTATCTTCTTCTGTCAAAATCGCCACTCTGCCTTGAATTCTGCTGATGAATCTTGACTTGTACCTGCAAAAGAATATTTTTTATGCCTTCACAACTGACTGCTGAAGAAATTCGCCCAACTCTGGAAAGAATTCACCTCTGCTCAAGCTGGATGAATGAAATGATGAATGCCATGCTTGCATAACTAGAGCAAAATCGTACTACAAAAGCAAGACTGCAAGCTCAAACCCTAACTGTGAAGAAGGAATCCGATTGGCCCTTTACCAGTTGAACTGCTGCTGTCTCTGAGTCTTTAGACTAAAAATAATATTTTAATTTCAAAGCATGCAAAGAACTAAAAGTGGCACCAATATTTATCTTTGAAGAAATTCGTCACTTTTTAATGCCTTGCATGCAAAAATATTATTTTTATCATTTTGCCAAAAATAGCATCTTGTTGTGCTCAACACACTTCCCTGATTCTAAAAAGTCAAATTTTGATCTTTTAGGCTTCCATTTGCAAGAGTTATGAGATTTTTGAGAATCTCCTATTTTGTAGCTGACTGCAAAGTTACAACCGACCATGTTCAGCTCTGATTTCTGGTTGACTGACTGAGCCTGCGACTGTGCTGAGATATCCACTGCGAAGCCTGCATGACAAGGATGAAATGTCTGCTGGGAACAACAACTGCTAAAATCATCATCTGATACCTTAGAAAATTAGGCGCCTCTGATTAAATTGATGTTTTGACTCCAGACTTAGTCATTTCTTCGTTCTGCCTTCTGATGCTTCAAACTGCCGTTGACGGTGAATGATGAACTCCACTGACTGAATAATGGATTCATTGCATGACTAGAAGTATTCTGCATCCAATGACTGTATATGAGGGATTTGAAAATTGTATTAAGAACCCCAAAAGAATGAGCGCCCCTATTCTGTGATAGCTCAAACACCATTTTGACAAAAGTGTGATTTTCATCTGAACACCATACTTTGACCCTTGATACCGGGAACTGGAATGTTCCGATATGCGTGCCGTCTGTCTTGCTGTACAGTTTGGTCAACTTGCAAGAGATGTTCTTGGAGACGACGAAGCCAGAAAATTGCTTTTAAGGCCTCTAAAAGAAAATCGCCTTTTTCAAAGAAAATAATATTCTTACACTTAGTCATTTTTTGAACTGCCTTCAATCAGCTCTTCTTTACAGCATTATCATCTTGACCTCGCACGTACGAGCATTCGCCAAATCCCGGAGGCTGTCGGCTAGACTCGTTGGATAGCTTGAGTAATTGCACACAAGTCTTGTGAAGACTGTAATTGCAAATAACCCCGTCTGGCAGGCCTAAAGGAGAATCGCCCCTAGCCTACAGCTGTGCAGCTTTGTGTAGCTACGCTTCACCATCCTCTGTTTTACGTGCTCGGTAGGACCTCTGCCACAGTTACTCAGAACATCGGATCGTCTTGTGAACGGGTACACTGCAAAATTGAACTGAGCTAGAAGAGATCTCAGGAAGACCTCAATTGCAAATTCATCCATCAAAAAGGTCTTATTCAGGATCGCCCCTGGGCTACAGGGGAGCGGATTTGCATTCTGAAAAACTTCTTCTGACATGTATCTTGCCTGCAATTTCCACTTCTAATGTTGATAACCGGATTTCTATACTGGATACGCTTTCGCTTGATAGCTCGTTGAAAAGCTAAACTAATTTTGCAAAGACCGAAACCATCAAAACACACATGCATCTAGATCTGGGCCTTCAAAAAGAAAATCGCCCTTGGGCTAGAAGGGAGCGGATCTGCATTTCCAGACTGCCTCCTTGATGAAAGCACTCTTCGTAACCTCTGCTTCTGTCTTCGTTTGCCGGAGTTCTGCAACTTGGATGATCCTGCTTCATGGCTAATCGGAAAGCTGACTGAAAACTGAACATAATGAATGTATCCTTCATCCAAAACACTCAAATCTTGACCTTCAAATGGAAGGGCGCCCCTAGGCTAGAGGGGAGCGGATTTGTTTTGAATTCATTGATTTTCACCATTTTATGCTTTGCAAACGCTGTATCCATCACTGCGGTTGACCATGTCGAAGCGTTGTGACTGCTGAGGTGTGTGGATGACTATACTTCATCATTTTCACATGTACGGACACTATAAAGTTGATTTGCACGTTGATTGCGCAAGTGTCTACTACGTTACATAGTGAAAAGTTCCCAGACTTAGAATATTTTAGCACTTTTTGCCAATCTGAAAATCCCCTCCATCAAAAAGCATTATTTCCAACATCTTTTATCGTAGAGCGTTCCTCTTTGAGTTTCAGGCTTAGATATTGATACCTGGTACTGGCCGACTGCCATTGATGACCCCGAAGATCCTAACTTTTCTCCTAAAAAAGTGAAAACTACCCACCAACCTTAAACTGACTTTTAACTGAAACTGACTTCACCACTGTGATTGTGATGTGAAATAAGCCAATCAAAATTAATTTCAGCCAATTCTGACAAGTTCCTATTTTTTAGGGTTTCGAGCTAAAAATAGATTTCAGAAACCCTAATTTTCAAAATTTTCAAATTTTGCCAGTATCTTCCTAGCATCACACTAACTAAAAGCCCATACTTTATTTGCCCAAAAACTGAGTTTTGACCCCACTTTTACAAGGTTTAGACCATTTTAAGCAAAATGCCTTAATGAAGCAAAAATTTCGGTTTGGGTACAACAAGGTCCAAATAATATGCTTATAAGTATCCTCCAGTATCATGCTAGCTAACTTATACACATGTATTGAATTGGTAAACACCTATAGAACATTTGAGGCCCCAACCTCCTCTATGGCGTCTTTCAAAATTTAAAATTGGAAATCTACGTCCTTTGATTCCCTAAACAATTAATAGATCTAAGAAAATAAGAGCTAGTTTCACATGTAACTATGATACTGATGAGTGGCCAATGTTTAAGATTTGTTTACCCATCCATGATAATAGAGCATTCCATCTTCAACCAAGTTTGTCTTCTTTATCAAGGAGGCTAGTGCATAGTTTATGTTTTGTAGGGGAGGTGTATGAGAGACCGACATTTGTATCTTTCAACATTTGTTTGAAAGAGGGAGAACATGCCGAATGAAATGGGATGGCATGGGCAAAGAAAAATTTGACAATTAAAAAATATATTACTTCTCATAATTGCACATTCAACATCTTTGCAATTGTCCTCCACCTCTTACTAGTCTTCCTCTTTCCTCTTGTAGAAATCTTGCCAATAGCAACCATGGATGGTGTAAGATATTTTGTAGACTCTATTGGTATACCCCTATATCTTGGCTCATGCTCCATAAACAATCTATTTACATCTTACTTCTCAACTATGGTTATCTTTGGACAAACCTTAACTTGCTGGCCTATAATGCCCAAAACATGACTAGATAACTTGGTGTAGCTCCCTTTGAAATCTTTTTTGCACAAATGATAGAACCAAACTCTTCTCTCCCTTGAATTTCCCTTTTTATCTTTGTCTAATGCTGTTACAAATTGTATAAGAGGTTTAGAGGACTTGATTGGGCCCTTTGCGTAAGGTCATAAGAGGATGGAAGGGCATTCAAATGGCTATGTGGCTGTACTACTTCACCCACACACCACTCCCACACCTTGATGAACTTCCACCTAGAACTCTTTTTTGTTCCATGTAATCAGTTCCATGTTCACTACTCTCATTGCTGCTCATGTTGTTTTGAGAAAAAAATAGAGTGCATGTACAAATTGAAAAAAAAAAAGAGACATCTACCTCCATTGCTGCCCTTGTTTGTATCTTTCAAGTTCACTATTCAAATGTTCAAATTTTTAACCTTCAGTTGTTCAAAATTTTAACCTTCAATTGCTTGCCACCACTGCTCTTTTTTGGCTGCTGTTTTGTTTTGGTTTGAAAGTGTGGTCAATGGGAATAAAATTGGGCTGTTTTAGGGCTATGAAAGAGGTGTGGGGGCCTTGTGGCCCCCTACAGTCTTTTTTTAGTTTTAATTTTATATTTTATTAGATCCCGACAAGTTATTTATTTAATTTTTAGGGTTGGGATGTTGGCTAGCCTTGGCAGTTTCATACCATTCCTATGTATTAATGAATTATTTATTGCTAGAGTTCAAGGTTAGGGAAAAATCAAGGGACATTTTTGAGGTGTCCTCACGTCCTCAAAGTCTCCTAGGTATGGGATGCCTAGAAAGCCTTGGGACATTGGTTTTTGTGTTTATTTGTTATTTCCACATGTTGAGAACATCTCCATCTTTCCTTAATTTGCATGTCATTGTTGGTGTGAGATCCATTGTGAAGTGGTTTAGAATGTATTTTAAAGGTTTTGTTAGAGAGGCTTATGTTGAGTATCCATTTGCTACTAACAAATTGAGGTATGACCTCCATGTTTATGGATCAACTCCACATCCTTTCTTTACATACATGTATCTTAATCTGTGTATTAGATACAAGAAACAACGTGGATACTATTTCTAGATGTATCCATATATCAACCTATGTTTGGGTTGTATTTGATACATTTGGATACAACACCACACTATTGGGTGTTGTATCTAGTTTAAGGTTTATGAAAAAGAACATTTAAAATTTGCCAAAGGAACAAAACATGAAAAAAACTGTTTATAGTATATACATACATATACATATATTTAAATTACTAAAGATAAACATTAATAAAAGAAAATAAATATTATAAACTAAAATATTAAAACCATTGGTCCTTCAGGAAGCGTCCCCCCTAGTCTTATGCCACTCCTTAAAACTGAAATGCCTCAGGGATATGGGGATGAGGACTGAACGCCCCCTTTCTGTTCTATGTTAAAAAAAAGAGGGATTTCCCTCTATTTGGTGATGCCTAGCCATCCCATGGACGCATGGACATCCCTTGCAGTGAACAAAACAATCTGAGTCAAATAAGTCACTTGTATTTCTTAATTATAACCTATATATATTTTTATTAAAATATATTATTATATAGCTGTCCCCATGCTGTCCACGGAAACTTGTTCCTGCATACCTCCATCCTAGAAATTCACAGAAACATCAATTAAAAATTTAGAACCAAAATATATAAATAAATATTTTAAAAATGATGTTATATGCCCTTAGATGTATAAATAATTGAATATATGTATATTTTCATAATTGTTGTATCTAATGGTATTTGTATTAGAGGATCTTGAAAATTCACTATATCCATATCCAATTCCATATTTGTCTTTTAAATAAAATATTAAAATTCTTTGCTTTGATTAGCAGAAAACAAGAATCCTTCACTTGTATAAACAATTTAGTTTCTTTGAGAAATTGACCCTTTCTTTGCAACATGGAAAATTATTAAAAATGCATAGTTAGTTTTTGTAACTTACACAATTGGAATTTCTGAATAAAAAATTATCTTACTTTTATAATCTTAAAAAGAATATGGTTCACTATTTTTTTAAGAATATATTTTACTTGCTGAAAATGAGTTTCTTTTGCATTAAATGTGAAGAAAGGGAAATATCTATTGGTTCAGATCAAAAGGTTGATTTTAACATATGTTATATACATGCTTATTGTATTTTGCAATATAAGCTTTCACTTCTAACAATGTTGGTAATTACTACAGGAGGGTGGTGTCAATTTAACAACTGTGATTAAGAGCTCTAGCCTTTATCGTCGTTCAAGAAATCGCGACTATGTTTTGGACTTTGTTCCACCAACCCCACAAGAATTCAAAGAGGTCTATGATAAGAAAGATTGGTATGCATCTTTATTTAGTGGTTAGCATATTTAGATAGCACATCTATTGATTTTGTATCACAATTGTCACTTGCATCCCAGCCTTCAGTGGATGTGATGATTGCATAAAATTCTGGTCATGTCGAATACTTTGAAGTTTGTTTATTGATTTTGTTCCCTCTAATTTTGTATTGAACATTGTAGTTTATTCAGAATACTTACTGTAATCTTAAATATACTGTAGAAGCCTTTTCCAGATTCCTTTTAAGCGTTAAAATACTTATAGCAGTCTTAATTTTAAGAACTGTGTAGGTGGTTTCGCTTAGCAACTGGCCCTGTATTATTTTCTACTTTAGAAGATGGCAAGATAGTGAAAGGACTTACAGGGATTCCTCAGCATGGCCCTGTTCTGTTAGTTGGAAATCACATGTTGATGGGCCTAGAGCTAATACCACTGGTTGGGGAATTTCTCAGACAACGAAACATTTCTGTTCGTGGGATAGCTCATCCTACTTTGTTTTCTAAGAGGTCAGATGAGGGACTTCATGAAGAAAATCAAATTGATGATGTTAGACTTTTTGGTGCAGTTCCTGTATCAGCAAAAAACCTTTTCAGGCTTCTCTCTACAAAATCATTTACTCTGTTGTACCCAGGAGGTGCACGGGAAGCTCTCCATCGAAAGGTATATAGCATAACTGATACTGCACTGACCTATATTCTTGAATAATTTATTTTTCCATTTTATTTATTTCTGCCATTTATAAATAAATTTACTTGAAGAAGATGAAGAGATGTGCTATCTATTTGTGTGCACCATGCATTTGTTGATAAATGTCAAGGCAAAGATGAAAGAATTTCAAGACGTGTTAACAGCTTGATTTTGTATGTCAACCAATTCTGAAAGTTTCGATACTCTTCAGGACCATTAAAATTTCATGTAAAAACAGTGAAAATTGTTAGATTTTAACTGTACCAAAATTTTATGCTAATGAGAAAGGTTCTTTCTTTCAGAAAACTTTGGCATTTAAATGTATAGAAATTTACAGACTCACTTATAAACTGAACAATGACATGCCAATCATTAAAACTGTACACTTTGTGAATGGTCTATGCATATGCAGTAGATTGCTGTCATAAATGACTCACAATGTGATAGAATATCTTAGAAAGATATATTCTTGATGTAGAAAGGGTATCATATTTTATATCTTTCTCCCTCTCAACCCTCCGCTCCCTTGTTCCTCTCCCCACCTCCCTACTTTCTCTTATTGTCACATTTTCTTGTCATGGAGCCCCCTGATCTTAATCTTGACTCTTTGGAGGATTTTTTTTTGTCAGTTATGTTTTCGGGATATTTTAAAGAAAATATTTTATTTATTTCTAATTTCAATTTCATGTTTATTGACAACAAGCTAATCGTATGGTATCTATCTTCATAGGGAGAGCAGTACCAGTTGTTCTGGCCAGAGAGGTCAGAATTTGTTCGAATGGCAGCCAGATTTGGGGCCACAATTATTCCTTTTGGAGCAGTTGGAGAGGATGATATTGCTGAGGTGACTTTTTGGAGATTAAGTTAAATTTTTGTATTATTCTTTTTTTTCCCTATTTTGTAGTACATAATCTTGCAATGCAGCTTATTTTTCAAGCAACTATAACATCTGTAAACTTTCTTTTTTGTGTTATTTAATTTGTTTGTTATTATCTTATCTATGTAACGATAAATATTATCGAAGTTAAGTGAGAATTGGATAGTTCGGCACAAAGAGAGCAGATGAAATGACAATGAATACATTGACATAAAGATGAACATCAGCACATAATGTGAATAAACACAATCACATCAGGTAAATGAGTCCAAGTACTTCATGTGAGTGAGTCTTTTTTTTTGATAAGGGTAAATAATATATTGTTAAGAAAAAGGACCAAGTCCCACAATTACATTAAAAGGTGTGTATCATATTTACACAACTTTGCTACTGAAGCAAAAGACCTTCCTTATTAGTTTTAGGATCAGATTTAACAGAAAGCAGAGAATGTAACACATGAACAGTAAACACAGAAGATACCTTGGGAAAACCCTCCTCGAGGGAGAAAAACCCAGCAAAATATATCCCTTATATTTTGAATAAATAAGAGCAGAAATCTGCTTACAAGTCAGGCCCAACACAAGGCCGAATTTGATACAAAGAATAATAGCACCTCTCCTAGATGCCAAGATACAAATAAATATGTTTCTCCTTGAAATCGATCTGCTGCTAAAGAATGATGATCTGCTGTTACAAGTGCGAACTTCTGCTGCTTGCTTGATGCGAATTATAGAGTGAATGATTGTGTGTAAATGAGATGAAATCACCTTCATTATATACAAGGATAGGTAACCTTTCCACTAGGTCGGCCCCCTTAGGAAATAAAGAATATAAAATATTGTTTGTTACAAGAAGGCCGACCTGCCTTAGACAAAGGGAAAATAGCTTCCGAAGCTACCAAACACTAACACTCCCTCTTGTTACACCCCAAATTGTATAGTTACTATTTTAGTAATGCTTAGAGCATTCTGTTTGTAAGGAAGGATTTGGATGAATAAAATGTGTTGAACCTTATTATCAACTTGAGAATCTTTTTACATGTTATGATTGACTCATTCTGTGTTCTTGATTGATGTTATTCTTGGATTAAGCAATACATGTAAAAGAGGATAATTAGTCTTGTTTGTATAATTGATTTATATACTGCAAATGTTATGAGCAAGTAATTGCCGTGGTTTTGTGCCAATGGATGCAGGAACAGGAACTACTCCTCGAGGTGGAGGGGAGACATCACTCGGGAGAGGGGCTTGGTCGGATAACCAATAAAGTTAATCAGTTGAGCATACACACACTTCACTAAGGGTTTTGGAATTGAGTAGGGTTATCTTGATAAGTCATCCTTAGGCTTAGGAGTTTTGGATAACTTCTTTGTGCTTTGTGAGTGGTGCTACTTGTTATCTAACTTACTGTTCTGTGATTCTTGATGTGAAACATGGATTGATATGTGAACATAGGCAGTATGTATATGTTTATACATGTATCGCTCATGTATGCATCAATGAGTGTGACATGGCGATACAGGCGTATGAAGGGCAATTATTATGCCATACGCATGTGTCGACATGGCATACAGATTGATACATACACATGACTAACACATCTATAAACGTATATGCACTATCTATGATGTTTGTTATAACATTATTATAATGCCTTAAACTTACAGTTAAACGTATATATACATGTTTGCACAAACAGATGTGTTGGAAGTATGTTGACTGGCTTGCAATACACATGTTTGAGTGATTTAAGGCAAATATGTATATGTATATTTAAGTGTAAATATACGAATGATTTTATATATATATATTTAATATTATATAAATATATACGTTATTATAGTTTTACCAAGAATAAATATATAGATATATATAGTAATATTTAAATATAAAAACATTTAAATATATATATATATATACTTATTATGGTAAATAAAACTATAATAAAGTATATTTAATATAATATATAATATAAATATAACAATTTATTTATATTTTAAATAAATAAGATCTTGGAAAATAAATAAATTTGACTTGTTTAGTCATTTGGTAAATAAAATATATTTACCATGAGAAAGTACTTAAATTTGACTTCTATAGTCTTTTGGGAAATTTGTATTAAATTTACCATGAGGATTTAATAAATGTTGGAAATCTTTTAAAAGGTTTATGGAATACATTTTATAAACCTTGGGTTATGACAAATATTGCGAACCATGGAAAATACGCAAACTGTAAATGTTTTTAGAATGAAATGTTCGAAATGTGAATAAATTCGGAAATCGCGCGACTGAGAAAAACGCGCGTGCGCAGTTGCAAATCCACGACTAGGAGACCAGGTTGTGGCCTGTTGTGACTCCGTTTGTGAGAGTGTGAAGAAGGTTGAATGATAGGCCAGATGGAACGCATTTCACCAGTGACGTATTCCTGCAAGTTATAAAATCCGCCATTTTTGGGCGCCCAGGCTGAGTACGCCTGTAGGTGTCCTTCATTTGCATTTTACCATGTGTAAGTTGAAAAGTTCCTCCTGGATAAAGGTTGAATCATCTCTTAATTTGCTGAGTAACTTGCTAGTTAGCTGCCAATTCATGAATTGACTGGTTCAAATTTAAAAGGTGTCAATTCTCATGCCAAAATGTTAGCAGGCATGAGAATTTGAAACCTATATATATAGAGCTTCTCACTTGCTATCTTCACCAATTTACATCTGTTTTTGCAAATTCCGAATTTCCTTGAAGAGCCACCATTTTTGTCTTTGTTGTAATCACACTTGTTTAGAGAGCCAGTTCACAATTGCCATTGCCATATTGAGAGGACTGTGGAATTTATATGCTGGAAGTATAAACATACCTGTTGTAGAACCCTGAATTGTGAAAAAGAGTAATCAGCAATACCTGGAAAATACTCCACCCATTCTATGAATAGAATCTAGAAAAGACAGAAAGGAAGTGAGATAGAAAGAAGAAGCTACAAATTGAATTCGTTAGCAGCAAGGAAACAGGCATGAGAGTTATCTTTTTAATGCTTCTGTTATTTAAATTAGATAAATCTACTTGTTTAAATTATGCATTACTCTGTATTGTGGTATAAAGTAGGGAAGACAAGTATAGGAGAAATTCAGTTTCCTATTTAAGCTTAATTTCATAGGAAAAGCTTGTTAAAAAGGAATAGCTTGATTTCATAGGAAAAGCTTGTTGAAAAGGAATAGCTTGATTTCATAGGAAAAGCTTGTTGAAAAGGAATAGCTTGATTTCATAAGAATAGCTTGTTTATAAAGGAATAGCTTGTCCAAATAAATGAAAGGAAATGTTGGAATACTTTATAATAGAATTTACTTGATGAATTGTATTTACGTGAATACTGCTTGATCTCCTTATATAAAGGAAGTGAGGAACTAGTTATTAAATACTAGGTCGAGGATGGAATCAGTACCAAGGTAGTCTAAAGCTTTAAAGTTAGTAGGTTAACTAGGAAAAGCTATGTACTCCATGGATAAAGAATTCCAAGATAGGAGTTACCCAAGGGACCCTTGTTGACTACATTTCAATTCCTGATTAAGTAGATGATGTAGGAGGTCTGGGGTGATTGACTACCCACGGTAAAGGACTTAGCCTATGCGTAGGATAAGATAGCCTTAAGTCAAACTGAACTTGACTTAGTGCATGTGATAGATGACCGTCAGTTTAAATACTGCTGAAACACTTTGGCCAAAGTAGTGTAGTACACCTACGTCCACATAGACTGTGAGATGATTACACTGTCAATTCACCGTAGTCCAAAATACATACTAGATTGAGATTGTGAGGACACAAAGATTTAGTCATGTAGGACTTCACACTATGCTCAGTTGGTCATACAAAACCGGTTACCCAACCAATCTCTTCGTAGAAAAGAGGGCCGTCTACTTAACAGTAAACGTGCGGGGGACCGCATTATAAGTCCATGGTTGGCGGAAAAGCACCTGAGTGATGTTTCTCCTCCACAGTAGACTTTTGATGAACCAAGGTTTGAAAGGGAAGAACTTGGACCGTCTTATTCCTATTTGCTCAAAAGCTTCCGAGCTATGATTGAAACTTGTAAGATTCCTACTCTGTTATTTATTTGAAAGAAAAGTAATGTTGAATTGTGTACTCTGTTATTTACTTGGAAAAGAGAACAATGATGTATTGTGTCAATTATTTCTTTATGATGAAATGTTGCAATAGAATGAAAAGAAAAGTTTATTTACTTTGTCATTATGTATGTCTTTCCTTGTAATTTATTTGTGAAAGTAGAATTTTTTTTTTACCTGGTTTGGGGGTTGTTACACCTCTTAGCTAGGGAGATATTTTCCAGATATCTACGTCATGGAGTCTCTCAACATGACGCTCACAATGGCTACACCCATTGGTGGAAAGCTCAAAGGTTCGTCACGGAGTCTCTCAACGTGATGTTGTCATGGAGTCTCTCAACATGATGTCCACCATGGCTACTCCCATGTGTGGAAAGAAACACATGTACAAGTGTTCATCACGGAGTCTCTCAACGTGATATCGGCATGGAGTCTCTCAACATGACGTCCACCCTGACTACTCCCATGTGTGGAAAGAAACACAAGCACAAGGGTACATCACGGAGTCTCTCAATGTGATGTCGTCATGGAGTCTCTCAACATGACGTCTCATCTCAGTCTCAAAGATGAACAAGGGCTCGCACCTCATATTTCTCCGTCTCAGAGAAATATACACTACAACAAATCTTCATGATGATGTGACTCCCTCTGAAGCTCCATGTACTTGCATCAACCTCCTAACCTCCTCGTCCAAGATTGCTTGCAACGCTTGCCTTAGAGAGATGGTTTCCAACGCACACCTTTTGTACTGTAGAGAGTTCAGGACTGTCCTCAACCTTATCCCAAATCACCTTATTTTGAATAGGTTTGTAGAGCTACCAATGTCAAATCTAGATTGACTGTCTTGTGCAATTATGTTCTTAGCAGCTGAAGAGGTCTTCCAAGGACTTTAGCACCTGGCCTTGCAACATTGCAATCCACTTAGCTGAGACCTTCACTTCTTCTCAGTGAGTCACAAAACTCCCTCTTGATCCCTGCCTCAGAGATTGCAAAGAAATCCTTTGGAAGTGAACTCCCCTCCATTGACTGATGTCAGAACCTTAATTCTTTTCCCGGACAAGCTTTCAACTCGTGCCTTGAATTCTCCAAATTTAACTCCCTCTGAATGTCATTTTCTCCTCTTCGAATTAGCTGATCATAATGACAATCTTGTGCCCTCAAGAGTTGTCTCCAGTGAAGAATCATGAGTTATACGCCACCAACTCAATCCCAAGGCTGCAAGCTACGTCTTCATGTTTTGTTCATTTCTTCCTCACAGGATGCCTCAAGCTCTTCCTCCCTTGAATTCCTTATGTAATCTCTCATTATCCTTTTTCTCCTCGATCCGTCTTGGAAGCATTTTAGAGAGATTAATAATAGTTCATAGATCAAACTACCTTGAAGAGAAATTTACAGACCACTACATGAAGCATACACAATGTTATTGCATGAATTAACGACATAAAATTCATGGTCATTATTAAAAAATACTTATCTCTGTTGATTTAGTTGCATCCATTTTTCTCCTCCTGACAACTATATCCTGCTACAATTGCCTAAATCTTTCATTCTCATTCAATCACCTTATGCAACAAGAGCTTCTTCTCAAGCATTTAATTCAAACGATGTTGCCTTTAAAAGTTTAAGTTATGCCTCTCAGAACCTGAAACTAATTCAGCCTCATGATCACATATACGGTTTAGTAATAGGATGAGCTACTACCACCTAAATATCCACCCCCCATACCACAACTTGAATACAGTGAAGAGTAAGAACCTCCACCAATATCAGGCCCACTACTAAATAGTCATTGTCGCTCCACCAGTTTTACTGCCACCTAGTGAACCTCCATAGCCCATGCCAAATTGATGTCCCTCATATAACCGATACAAATCTTGTCTAGCACCACCTCCACAACCTAGCTGAGAGCCTCCTCCAAGTCTGGCAGATTCACCATAATCCCCATACTGTGATGCACTGCCACTGACCCCACAATATAATCATGTAGTCATGATTCCAGAAAAGCATCAACAAGTCGCGTTTTTCCTTTATCCTACTTAGCTACAACAAAATGACACCCCATAACTGTGTATTCATCCAGGAAGAAGCTCGCCTAGGGTTTTCTCATGTCCAAACGCCTCCAATGAGGATGAATCGAGCTTCTCTTTAGCTGCCTAGAGGAGATAATACTTCAATGAATTTTAATCATGGAAATCAAAAAGAGAATTCGATTTCCAAGCATTCAAAGTCTCCACGAATTCGCTCCTCACTTCTGTCCCAAATACTGACTCAGCCTGTGAAGGTCACACCAAGCATAAGGCTCGTGTATGAAGACTCGACAACATCAGGAATTAAAAAATCTCCAAGTTCACTTAATATTCCCAATATTTCCTTTGCTTTTCATGGCCCGTAATATTAATAATGATGCCCACTATTAGAATATTTATCAAAATCTCATATGCGATGACGGGAGAAGTAATATTCAGAGATTACTTTATCGCCCAATCTAAATTTGGATCTCCAAATCGATTCTGGAAGTGTTTGTAATGGTATCACAATGCTCAGAACTCACACACAACATCTACAATGGCTTCTTTGGTAGTCATTTCTTCAAGAAGATGGCGTGCCTAAACAAGAGACTCCAAAATGCCACCTCTAAACTCCATGAATGGCCACGATCCAACTTGCTAAGACTTCACAAATATTTCTGCATTGAATCTGATCAGGTCTTGTCTTAAACCTGCTCTGATTCCATGTTAGTTTTAGGATCAGATTTAACAGAAAGCAGAGAATGTAACACATGAATAGTAAACATAGAAGATACCCTAGGAAAACCCTCCTTCTCGAGGGAGAAAAACCCAGCAAAATATATCCCTTATATTTTGAATAAATAAGAGCAAAAATCTGCTTACAACTCAGGCCCAACACAAGGCCGAATTTGATACAATGAATAATAGCACCTCTCCTAGATGCCAAGATACAAATAAATATGTTTCTCCTTGAAATCGATCTGCTGCTAAAGAATGATGATCTATTGTTACAAGTGCGAACTTCTGCTGCTTGCTTGATGTGAATTATAGAGTGAATGATTGTGTGTAAATGAGATGAAATCACCTTCATTATATACAAGGATAGGTGACCTTTCCACTAAGTCGGCTTCCTTAGGAAATAAAGAATATAAAATATTGTTTGTTACAAGAAGGCCGACCTGCCTTAGACAAAGGGAAAATAGCTTCTGAAACTACCAAACACTAACATTCCTAATCTCTTAAAAACAATTTGAACTAAGAGCATGGGTGCTTTTTACAATGCTTGCAAGACAAGCACCATGCTTTTGAATTTTCATGAGTGTTTTTCTTTGGTCTTTTTATAATGCCTCTTTTATACCATGGACATACTCTACAATGCACAACTGAATTTTTTTTCCGCAAGTCTGAATGCAATTGCATGCGTAGGTGTCATTGAAACAAAAGGACACTATGATTGGTGTGTGCTCCGAACAATACACACTACACAATAAAAGACTGCTATGTTCAGAGGCAAACACAATTGCATATGATACTTTGGTGGAATATGTTCAGATTAGGTGTGCTATTCACCTTCTATATCCTAAGGTCTATTGTAACTTAATTGTTTGTAGACATGCAAATAATTTATGTATCTACAATAATCATGGAGTGGACAAATTAGTAAGCGCATGTGAGGGTGGGGACATATGTAATCATTTTATTGTTCTTTGCAGATTCAGAAATATTGTTGTAATGAAGCAATATAATGGACTTGTAAGAGCATCTTCCATTATTAGTGGGTGTAAGATGTCATTAGTGTTTTATGGGGGAGTGTTTGAGAGTTACATATTGCAACTTGAGTGATGGAAGTCAAAGATGCTTGTGTAGGATTTATTTTCTATTCTAGGATGGCTCCACACATGTGAGGGCCGTGAGAATCATACTGTGGTATTTGGGACCTTGTTTGGGCCCAAATGTGATTTTCTAGGCCTTTTTGAAGTCTAAATATTGGTGGTATGGGATAGAGCATGTATGGAATTTATATTACAAAGTTACATTGCCAAATTTCTAAAAAGAAGTAGGAATGCTGATCTCATTGAAGTTCACATCGATATCCTATGAATGTATTCTAACCATTGACATTGCTGAATAATACATCAAATAGTGTTTTGGAGGCTGAGTTTTTGCTGAAAGGGATTTTCTAGGGTATATCTATGTTTCTTGTCTTCTTGTGTTGCTTCTATTCTTCTTCTATCATTCTTTCTTTTCTAAGTGTTTTTTACATGTTCGAAACTTTAGCTTTATTAGAAATTTCAGCTCAAAAACTTGTTGAAATATTTGTAGATTGATTTTTGTAATGTTTTCCTTCAAAGGTTAATGTGGAAATACCTAGATGTTTTGTAGTTGCACTTTGTTTTAAGTTCAATTGCTAAGGGGTTTGCGGATGCTTTTCCTAACATAATGTCCCCATATGAGTGACTTGATCTAGATGGTCAAGAAGGCAAGAAGGGTAAAAATCATCTCAAGTAACAAGAGGGTGACAATAATAAGGTAGATGCATTCATGATCTAACAACTATAATTCAAATCGAAGTGACTTGTTCCAAATGGTCAAGAGGAAGGTGAGAAGGTAGATGTAACGACCCCATCCTTGGGTAATTGAAATTTTTCCAACATTTCACTACAAACATATAAAAGTAACAAGTAGCGAAGACGTTACAATAAAATTCTTCTTTTCTTCATTGATAAATACATGCAAGTTACAATATATATTTCCACATGAATTCCATTTTCATTGCAAATATAAATCAGAGTACAAAAGTAAAACCATTATGTAGATAGCTCATAAGATTTTGCACAAATAGTAGTAAGACGGTCCAGGTTCCCTTCCTTTCAAATCTTGGTGTATCTGTCGCCTGCTGTGGAGGAGAAACATCACTCGGGCACTTTTCCGCCAACCACGGACTAATAATGCGGTCCCCCGCACATCTATCATTCGATAGATGGCCCTCCCTTCGAACGAAGAGATTGGTAGAGTATCCAGTTGCGACAACCCAACTGAGCATAGTGTTGTGTCCTACTTGCTATTTCACAATCCCAAACTAGCATGAAGGATCACAATGAACTGACAGTGTAGTCTCAACTATCTCACATCTAAGTGGATGTCGTACATTTCACTACTTTGGCCAAAGTATTCTCATTCAGTACTTCGAATGAAGGTCATCTATCATATACACTACCCAGGGCCAATTTGACTTAAGGCTATCTTACACTACGCATAGGTATTGTCCTTTACTTTTGGATAATCTTTTATCCCAGACTAACCTACAACATATTAATCTACTAAGTAATTACACAAGATAGGTATATCCTGTTTCAGATAACCTACCTTTAAACAATCTACTTCAAATAGTTACATAAGAGAGGTATATCCTGTTTCAGACAACCTACCTTCAAACAATCTACTTAGAAACGAAACAATCTATAAGTGTCTTATACCATTCCTCCTAACCAGGAAATCTTTATCCTAGGAGTACTTTAGCTTACCTCAGTTATCTGTATAACTTAAACTGAAAAGACCTTAATAGACCACTATCTTCATTTCATTCCTAGTATCTAGTATCTACTTCAAACATATTCTCCTTATATGGAGTTCATTCAATATTGCAATCACACAATATGCAATTTCTAGTCTTACTTTTCTAGAATGCTTTATTTACCCTTTTTACAATCCCTTTAACCTTTAAATGCATTGAATTTTCCTTATACATTTAATCCCTTTTTCACAATCCCTTATACATTTACCCTTAAATGCATTGCTTATGAAAGTTTAACAAAACAAAACTAATTATCTTGAACTATTTGCAAACAACAATCACAAGACCAAGAGAATGCAGCATATCAAACAAGGAATCACAATAAAATAGATTTCATGCCTGATTTTTAAAGCTCCTTCTCTCAGCACTGCTCTTCTTGGCACTCCTCTAGCAAACTTCTAGAATTCCAAAAGAAAATAGCTTCTATGCAAGTTTCTCAAACTGTGGTGATCTCTCAAGTCACTTCTCACAAATTGGATTCTTCTAATAAAAGCTTTCTCAACTATGGCTTCACTTCACTCAAAGCTCAAAAAGGATTTAACACAGTAATTTGGTAATTGCTGGTAAAAGCTTACTGTATTTCTCACACTCAGCATATAGCAAATAAAGAGAACACAACAACTTAATGAATGGATATGGGAGCTCTCAAAAATGCAAGACTCAGATTGCACAATGACGAATACTCACTCAAAATATAAACACTCAGAAATTGATACTCTCAATTTTCAGAATTAATGATTCCTCTGAGTAAAAGAAAGGCTCTCAGTAGTTAGGAATGCTCACTCAGAATATAAACACTTTCAGGAAATATAAATACTCATGAAAATATGAAATGCTCTCAGTATTTAGAACCAATTTCGAAATCCAAGAAGCCCTCCTAGAAAGAATGAGCAGGGCGGCTTTATATAGAGCTCCTTGTTCAACAATCTTCCACATTTGGAGGCATGACAATTGACGGGACTTCACTTGGAATAAATCAAATGAAACGTGGTGAATTCCTAAGCTTACACACGCCCTCAGAAGTGGTGAATTGATTTCCAGCAAAGCACAGACTGATTCAAACCATTGCATTTGCTAAAAGTGATGAATCGACACCTATAGGTGTCTTCAATAATGGCGCTATTGTAGAGATTTGTTGTTGATTTCAATCTTAGAACTCGTCAAGGTTATTCGCCCACCACGTTGCTTGCATTTGTAGCCCGACTGCCATACTTCCAGGGCTGTGTTTCCATTCACGGAAGACCTGGTCATGGTTTCGTACGTTTTTCTCCTTCTAGCGCCATATTTTCATGAGAAAGTTCTTTCAAAAGTTTAGAGAAAATATTTTGCTCTTAATAAAAGTTTAACTATATCACCATATGAAATATTTGAAGTTTGGCGTATTATTCCCAGCTTATCACGGTGAATAGAATACTAAATATTTTGGATGAATTTCACAGTTTATTTCCCATGGTGAAAATATTCGATATTTACCAAATGACTTAATAATGCTAAGTTCTTTATTTTCCAATAAATTTCTTTTATTTAATATATATATATATATTCTTATATATATATAATATATTATCCTATTATATATTTTATCATAGTTTTATTTCTCTTCAAAATAAATATATGTATATATATATTTAAATATACCTATATATACCTATACATTTATTTTGGTAAGACTATAATAACATATATATCTGTATAATATTATATATATATATATTTACATTTATACATATATATGTAATGTCCCCAATTTAGCCCTACGCTCTTCTTGAGGTTTTAGCCTATTTCCGGAAACTCGTAGGCTAAGCAAAATGGAAAATTAGGGTTTCCTATTTTGTAGGAGGTTTCAGATGCAATTTTGAGGGCTTGCATGCATGGGTTTTTGATGCATGTTTGGTGGAGTTTTCAGGGTTTTCCGAAAACTTCAGAATAGTGTATCATGCATCTCCATCTGATAACTTTTCCAGGCACTTACTATTTATAGTAAGTCATGTTGGCTTCCCAGTTTGTGCTCAGAAGGCGTTTGGAAACACTTACTATTTATAGTAAGTCATGATTACTGCTCAGTCGATGTTCAGATAATGTTTTGCAAACTTACTATTTATAGCAGTTGCTATTTTTGGTAAGTCTATTTATAGCAGTATCCTTCTAGCAGCAGGTCAATCATCTATAGTTCACATTCTGGGCAGTGTGGCTGTTCAGTTGGTTTTTTGAAGGTTTTTGAAGTTAACTTACTATTTTTGGCATTGGCTATTTTTAGTAAGTCTTTTTGTGGCAGTGTCTTCATTAGCAGTGTGGTGTAGTTCATTATCTAGATTTTGGTAATGTCTTAGTTTCCAGTTTGGTGATAATTGTCTCCTTGGACTAAGTTTTATACTTAGTTAAAATTGTGTTTTGAAGTTGTACCCCACGCCTAGCTTAATGACTTTAAGTTGTTTTTAAGTTGGGGCCATAAAGTGATACATTTAATATTTTATTAAATGTTTATTCCTCATCTAAAGTGGGACGACTTGAAGGGGTTGAATGAAGAGTTTATTGTTATATTTTAAATGGTGCCTTTTTGGAAATGGGTGTCCCTTTTGGGAAGAGGAAGAGTTTTCTTTGGGAGTTACAAATGTTTCATCTCCTCTTGGTAAAACTTATATATTGCTGCCTTGCTCTTTGTATCTCATCTTGGAAAATTGAATAGTAAGGTTATGCTGCTGGTTTGAATCCAGAACCTGGCTAAGGGGAAGCTTAGCGAATTCAATCCATCCTTTGGGCCAGCAACTATGGCTTCCTAGGTGGATCATCATGGCTGTATTTCACTTTGAAATATAGATGGAGCTTCAATTGTTTGAATTGAACAGGTTGCTGATGTAAAACCTGTTTTTGCAAGTTGCTGATTTGGCCTGGCTGAAGCTATTTTTTGTTCATAGCTTCAATTCAGATTTTGGTTTGGTTCTGGGTGTTAGCCCATGCTGTTCTACTGTGGAGGGCGCCCCTTTCTGCAAGTTTCCAGATTTTATCATTGAGTTCCTGATTTTTGGGAGAAGGTCGACCCTTCCTGGAGACTGTACGTTCCTTCTTGATTGCCTTGGGAATCGTGCCAACAGTTTCTCTCTGTTTTGGGCTCGTTTTCTCAATGGAGATTGGACACCTAGCTCTTAGCTGTTGATTGGCTGTGGTCTGAGAGCTTTCCGAGTTGAATTGAAGAAGATATGTCCAATTTGGTGAATTCTCTCTTGGCTGATCTGATTTTCTGTATTTCCTGTTTCTGATCAGATTAGTTTGAAATTGTTATAATGCTGTTCTAAGTTTCTTTCTATATCATGTTAGCATTGTAAATGTTAGAGGAAGTGATACTCTAACCATTGCTCATTTTGGGAATTCATGGTTGATACATTGCAGCTATTTATTAATCGTTTGTAAGCTGTTTAGTAGTACTAATAGCAATTTGTTTACTTGCTGCAATTTACTTTGTTGTAATTACCCCCACGTAATAAAGTGGTTGTGTGGATTGTATACCTCCCATAGTTTAAGTGGAAGTGAGGTTAATTGGCTGGCTTGCCGTCTTTAAATGTTTGTAATAATCACACCCACGAAATAAGTGGAGTATTCCCACCGCTTGTGGATGCCTACATCAGCAGAAGAAGTTGTATTTCAGTTTAATATCTAGCACTCCACCATATGTTAGCACCTCGCCTTGCAAAAGGATCTTGCGTGCACATTCTTGGTGTTGAGTTTAGCTCTCTATTTTTAGTTGTTAATCAATTTATTAGATCCTAGGGATCCTCTGACCATATGCCTGCCCCTCCTCCTTAAATGGTTTTAGGGCGCATTCTTGGTTAGAGTTGTTTCAGCTGTGATTTGGTTTAGAGCTAATTCTTAATGGGTGCATGATTTGCATTGTTGTGACTGAAAATTAAAGGCAAAAATTAAGGGGTATATTCCAATATATACACATGTACATAATAATTGATTAAATACGTGTATTGCGAGCCAGTTAGCATACTTTCAATATACCTATTCATGTATATATGTGTATATATGTGTATATATGTATATATGCAATTTCAAGATAACACAATAATGTTATAATCATACGTAATAGGTAGTGTGTATATGTTTATAGATGTGTAAGCCAATTATCTTGTCATGTGTATGTAGGTGTATGTATGCCATGTCGATACATGCGTATGGCATAATGGTTTGCCTATCGTACGTCTGTATCGCCATGTCATACATATAGATACATATATATGAGAGACACATGTATACACACATACACCCTACCTAGATACATATTTCCAAACATGTTTCACATCGAAGGTCATAGAACAAGAAGTTAGGTTTACGAGTAACACCACTCACAAGCACAAAGAAGTAATCCAAAACTCCTAAAGCCTATGGATGACTTATCAAGACCAACCTATTGACTCAGTTCCTCTAAACCTTTAGTGAAGTGTGTGTATGCTCAATTGATTTACTTTACTAGTTATCCGACCAAGCTCGTCTCCCGAGTGATGTTTCCTCTCCGCCTGGAGGAATGGTTCCTGTACCTGCATCCATTGCCACAAAACCACGACAGTTACTTGTTCATAACATTTGCAGTACTTATACATATATATCAAGTTTAAAAAGCAAGATTCATTATCCTCCTATTCACATATATGCAGTATTTCACCATGAATTACATCATTTGAAATAACATCAAATGAGCTAACATACACATTGATAACAAGGTACAAGCATCTCCATAGTTCACATTACATTCATTTCTACCTTTTATATCACTAGTAAATAGTAACCTCACAATTTGGGATGTAACAGTAGAACTCATCACAAGTATTTATAGGGTGAAAATAACAAGGTAGATGGATTTGTGAGATAACTACAACTGTAAGTCAACTTGTAATTTATGTTCGTTAATGTTGTTAAACCCATTAATGAGAAAGTAGGGAATTAAAGAGATGTAATAAATTGTCTTCTTCTTGATTTGTCTAATGGAAGTTAAAATATGAATACATTTATCAATTTTAATTAACTTAACTCACACAATTATTCAAAAATCCAAAAATACCTACTATTAGAAACATGAAGGGAAGGAAGAGACACTACATTAGCATTGTGCATAGTTATCCAAAACATTGAACATGTACTATTAGAAACATGAAGGGAAGGAAGAGACACTACATTAGCATTGTGCATAGTTATCCAAAACATTGAACACGTGATCTTTTCATACCTCTATCCTTTATAAGAAGCGTGAGACAAGGATTTGGGGAACATATAACATATAATATAGTCTAGATATTTCACTTAACAAAGATGAGAGCTAAGTTGAACTATTCAATCATCAAGGAAAGGTCTACATTTAAATCTGATTATCTCTTTACCTACACTCACCATTGGCATTACTTATAATTACTTGTGTACATTCCCTTGGTGAGAGAGAGAGAGAGAGAGAGGGAGAAATATAACTTAATTGCTTCTTACCATTATTACAAGTGATTGTAACATATTTTAAACCTTTGAGAGTGTAGTCAACATACAGTTCCTTCATTATGTTTCGTTAATATGGTTGCATCCAACTATGTATTAATTGCTTGTCAACTTTTAGGTAGTTATAGGAGTTGATTGATATTCTCATGGCAATCGTAGAGTCTTTTAAATGGCCTTAGCGTCATCAAGGAAAGTAGTTTGATCCTTGGCTAATCATCTTTGGTCTACTTTTGTTATAACTTCACGTGTGAATAAAGATGTACTCCTTTGTCTGGTATGCATTGCTATTTCTATTATTAATTCAAATATTAATTCTATTAGATAGGAGAGAAAACATTTGGTAATTGGGTCAGATTTAAGAGATTCATGCCCCTATACCCCAATAAAGGTAGGAAAAGAGCACACATGGTCAAGATCAAGAAATCAGATGGTCCTCAAGGATTGTATAACAAAGAGAAAAAAGGAGACAACTACGAAAAAAATCAAAGAAACAGTCGTACAAATTGAAAGTTGGACTCATCTCAAGAATGGAGTTGAAGTCAAAGTGTGAGTCAAAGTTAGAGCCGTAGTCAAAAAACCATAACATTCCCACTACAAGGAAACATGCAAAGGAAGAGTGGGAAGAGACAACAAGGCACTTATCACTACCTGACAAAGCATGGGTTGATCTTTTTGACCAAGTGGAAAAGTTAGTACAAACACCGTTAGATGAGGAAGAGCAGGAGATAGAATCTAAAGATTCAATGTTAGAGGCCTATGAGAGTAAACTTTGAGGAATCAAAGGATTGTTGATTGAAGAATAATTGGTGATTGAAGGAATTAAGCCAAAAACTCTTGGGCCAAAGGTGTATAAGAGAGAACATGAAGGTAATCCAAATGTGTGGAATGCTGAAGCAAGATGAGTTGAGGATTCTCATGTAGCTGAGAGTGCGAGAGAAGTATTAGAGCGTTTGAATCAAAACTCCCTGGTGAGCACATTCTAGGCATTTAGGTTGCATTAGATTAGAAAAATGGTGACTCCCCCATCAAGTCCTAGCATTGAGAGGTAGAAGTTACCAAAATTGACTAGTAACAAATTGGAGGAGCTAGTGAGGCATTGCAAGACCTATGAAACAACATGGACTATGAATGACCAAGATGACAAATCATACTGGCTACAATCCTTCCTACCAACTTGAAGGGATGTGGTAATTGATTGGTACATAGATATTGAAGTGAATTTTAAAACTACCTGGGAAAGATTAAAGAAAGATTTTGAAGAGGAGTTCAAGCTACTATGGGATGATAATGAAATCATAGTTGAAATATACAATACAAAGCAAGGCAAACACAAGTGTAATGAACAACAAGTGTTGTTGGAAAGCTTTGAGGAAATAAATCTCATGCCTATTTTGCTCCGATCTACTGTCTCAATTCTTTTCGTTCTTTGCTTTCATGAACTTTATTTCAGCTTACATCTGAAAGTACAATGAGTCTTCGGATGTGTTTTGGAAACAAGTTTATCTAAGTTTTGTGTTAACCAAACATTCCTTGTTTACTTCTAACCCTCTTGCTCTGAATTTACTTGAGAAGTTAGAAGTGTCATTAGTTTAGGCTTAGTTGTAGTTAAAGTTACGAAACCAAAGAAAACCTCAGCTGCTACGACGCAAAGAGTTTAATAACTTTCTGCTCTCAGCTGAGATAAAAAGATCGGAAATTAGTTTAGCATTTCTTTTTATGCATAATCAGCAAAAGAGGGAGCTTCCCCTCCTAATTTGAAGAGCAGTCTAACTATGCATAGCTGTCTGTTTCTAGTACGCATTCCCAGAGGTGCGAATTGAAACGCCAACAATTTGCATAGTCTATCGTGCACTCAACAACAAGACAATAAATAATATATATCCCATTCCCTGAATTGATAAGCTATTGGATGAATTACACGGGGTAGTTTACTTTTCGAAGATTGATTTGCGATCAAGGTATCATCAAATACGGGTGAGAGAGCAAGACGTTCATAAGATTGCTTTCTAGTGCCATTACGGGCAGCATGAGTTCTTAGTTATGCCCTTTGGGCTAACTAATGCACCAAATACCTTCCAACCCTACATGAATCAAATATTCAATAAGCAATTGAGCAAGTTTCTTTTGGTATTCTTTGATGACATTCTCATATACAATATAAAACATGCGAAGAGCACTTGAGACACTTGGACGATGTGTTAGGGATAATGGAGATTCAATCATTGTATGCAAAGGCATCTAAGAGTGAGTTCAAATTGATAGAGGTCCTTTACTTAGGGCATGTGATCAATGCCAAATGGCTTCGGTGCATCAAGAGAAGATTTAGGCAATCATTGATTGGCCACCTCCAAGGTCATTGATAGAGTTGCGAGGGTTCTTTGGGTTATGCAGCTATTACAGGAGGTTTGTAAAGGGTTTTTCACAGTTGGGAGCACCCTTAATCGACCTCACCAAGAAAGGAGCATTTAGTTGGTCAGAAGAGGCTCAACATGTGTTTGACAAGACGAAAGAAGTGATGAGCTCTTGTCTAGTTTTGACTTTGCCTGATTTCATGCACCCCTTCATCATTGAGTGTGATGCCTCAGGAAAAGGCATTGGAGTAGTTTTGATGCAAAATAGACACCCCATAGCATTTG
This sequence comes from Sequoiadendron giganteum, assembly GCA_007115665.2. Classification (NCBI taxonomy): domain Eukaryota; kingdom Viridiplantae; phylum Streptophyta; class Pinopsida; order Cupressales; family Cupressaceae; genus Sequoiadendron; species Sequoiadendron giganteum. The sequence continues at coordinate 495,307,395 of CM021103.1, forward strand.
AGAGCAAGAAGCTCATGAGAAATGAGAAATTTTACTCCATCTACGACAAAGAGATGCTCGCCATAATGCATGCCTTGGAAAAATTTCAATAGTATTTGGTAGGTGGCAGATTTGTAGTTAGGACAGGTCATAACAGTTTGAGATTCTTCTTGGAACAAAAGGACCTTAATGAGCGACAATAGAAATGGGTCAGAAAGGTGTAGGCCTATGATTTTGACATAAAGTATGTCAAAGGAAAGAAGAATGTTTTTGTTGATGCTCTTTCCAGGAGGCCCTCTATATGCTCTCTAGTGGACATCTCAGCTAACTGGAAAGCCCACCTTTTCGTGGAGTACTCCAAGAACATTGCGGCTTGCGAGATCCTTGACGGGAAGACACAGGATGATAGGTACAGGATAGTGGATGATATCATCTACTACAAGGGAAAAATTTTCTTGGCTCCTAATTCTAAGTTGAAGGATAAGATCTTGAGAGCCATTCATGATACCCTATTGGCAGGACATCCCAGTTACTTCAAGACTTACAAGTAGATCAGGGAGAGGTTCTCATGGAAGGTCTTCAAGGAGGATGTTTTGCAACATGTGAGGGAATGCACGACTTGTCAACACAACAAGTTAAAGCACACCTTTCCTGTAGGACTATTGCAGCCATTACCCATTCCAAAGCAGAAATGGGAAAGTGTGTCTATGGATTTTATCACCGATCTACCAAAGGTGCAGGGGAGAGATTTCATTTATGTAGTTGTTGATTAGTTGACCAAATTTGTTCACTTCTTCGCCATCACCACAAAATACAAGGCACCACAAATAGTAGAGTTATTTTCAGAGAGGTGTTTAGGCTTCATGGGTTGCCGAAGAATATTGTCAATGACAGGGATAGCAGGTTTCTAAGTGCTTTTTGGCAAGAGCTATTTAGGTTAGTTGGCATAGAGTTGACTCCTAGCAAAAGTTATGTAATGTTCCTTATTTATTAAACCTAGGAAAGCATAAGAATCATATTAAGATTTAATAATGAATTTGTACATAACTTAATTCGATGAATTTATAGAATATTCTACTATTTAATTTTATATTTACATTTCAAGTAAAACATGGTTTCCAATATTTAGTATTTTAATTTGCACAACTAAGAAAGAGATAACTATGTTGCTCACTGAAGAATTGATGTTTGAGTATAAACAAATTGTTAATCTCTAAGTGGGATAGACCTCCACCTATTTCTCTTTTTCACCTTGTAGGATAGTAGTTATTGTGCCAAGGGTGCGTGCACCATCTCGAATTGGACACCCTCAAGGATTGGTTACCTGTCTTGGGCTTCGTCCAACATAGATTTACCCGCCTTCCTTTCTACACATTTCCTATCCTCATCAAGGGTTGATCAGAGTTTTTGGGTTTGAGGTTCATTCTTATGAATAGAGAAAACTTAGTTATTTGAGGAGATGCAATGATTGCTGCGAGCAACATTATTGCATCTCAATTGTAATAGTCTGTGTTATCCATTCATTTCCTTGTGTATCTTATAAACTCATGTATTTGATAAATCTAAGAACTGGCGTTGTAAAATCAATGCCCTAGATTATTTCGGTATTTTGCTCTTACCTGGACTGGCGCTCACATGCTTCCTTGTTTCGCTTCTATTGGCGTCCTGTTGTGACCTTTTTCACACATCACCCCATCCAGATGGGGACCCCCTAATTTTTGCTCCATTCTGGTCATTTGGCTTTGGTTAGTGCATCTCTCTCTCTATCTCTGGTCCTTCCGGGGACGTCCCATCGTTTGACCCAGGTTGAAGTATTGGTTAAGTCTGTGTAATTAGGGTTTTCATCCTTCAGGCTTATTTAAGGTCAAACTGAGTTATAAAATTGAAATCCAGGCTTGGTACAACAGTCAGAAGGCTTCCAGCAGGGTCCCATTAAATTTTCACTGTATTCTGGCAACTTGCTATTTTTAGTAAGTATTCAATTTGGGGCTATTTTGTCGAAATTTTGGAATTCTGTCAGTTCCACCACATTCAGGTAACATCAAGCTGCTTGCACGTAAATTTTGAGCCAGATCGGACAATTTGCTATTTTTAGCAGCTCGGGCTTCAGGAGCCATTTTCAGGGGTCAAACATATGATTCTTCATTGCATGTCCGGAGATCACTTCTGGGTTTCTCGAAACCTTCGCAGTGATGTAACATGCAAACCAAGATGATCACTTTCAGAGTTCAGCCTTAGGAGGCTATTTTTAGGGTTTGCATGTGGAGTTCTCTGACGCATGTCCGGATATTCCTTCTGGGTTTTTCAACAGCTACGCAACAGTGTGACATGCAAGCGGAGAAGATCAAATTTCAAGGACTTACTATTTTTAGCCAGTACATGCATGCAGACCAGTTTTCTGGGTTTTTCTAGGTTTCTTGAGACCCCACGTGCAGTATAATATGCAAAACCATCCGACAGTGGATGAGTCACTTTTCAGGCAGTTTCTATTTTTAGCAGGTACACTCTGGCAACCGCCTAACACTCCAGTTCAGCAAGCAGAACGACATGCAGAAGGAACGAAGTCAAACGGAGACCGTTCGGGATACATGCAAGTCAAATTAGGGTTTCCACTTTTATAGGGGGTGAAATCCAGAAATTGTCAAAACGAAGCACCTCACCAACATCAGCACACTTCAAGGTACCTGCTGGCAAAATTTGAGCAGAATCGGAGAACTTACTATTTTTAGTAAGTCAGGGCACGGCTATAAATAGCAGGTCTGCACCCAAGGTTGGCATCAGAGCGACACTCAAGTTATCAGGATCAGGCGTTGCAAGTTTCGAGTCAAACAAAGCTACTGAAGTCAAAAAAATCAAGGACTTACTATAAATAGCAGGTGGCTATAAATAGCAAGTCAGGGCAGATAAATGGCAAGACAGGTTCACAGGGCAAAGAAGATCAGATGGTGAAATTTTCAGGCAAAACGGAGCTATAGGGGTCGAAAATCAAGGGACTTTCTAAAAATAGCCTGACTTGCCCAAAATAGACGATGAAGACGAAGGCAGGCAGAGGTATAAAAAAAAAATATTCTAAGTATGGGAAATGAAAGCTCATGTGTCTAAATGCGCCCTCAAGTTGTTGAAGACACTTCAAAAAAATATTCTAAGTCAAAAGTGAGAGCACACCCTCTCAAATGCGCCCTCAAGCAAAATTCTAAGTGTTTGAAAATTTTCTAAGTATAAAATGAAAGTTCAAAGGCTGAAATGCGCCCACCTTAGGAAGGAAGTCTTCAAAAATATTCTAAGGCATTCAAAACAAAAGCATAAGGGTCGAAATGTGCCCACCTTCAAGAGGGAGACTTTCAAAATACTCTAAGGCATGGAAACTTCAAGAGGGTCACCTTCAAAATGCGGCTAAGTGTGAAACTGAAAGTTGAACATCTAAAATGCGCCCATGATGAATAATGAAAGTCTCACCTTTAATATGCGCCCAAGGTTATTGGAGGCTAAAAAATGCCTAAGGCATTGAAATGAAAGTAGAGGGGTGGAAATGCGCCCTCACATGAAAGCACATTACCTCATTTGCGCCCAAGGTTATAGAAGACTTTGAAAATTGTGTAAGTCACAAAACAAAAGTAGAAGGTGTTAAATGCGCCCACATTGAGAGGGAGACTATGAAAATTGTCTAAGGCAAAAACAAAAGCACAAGGGTCAAAATGCGTCCAAGGGGTCAAGAGGGTGGCAAAACGCCTAAGGCAAAAGTGGAAGTTGACATGGCAAAATGTGCCCTCAAGGTAAGTGGTGATGAAAATTCCTCTAAGTGTTGAAGATAGAAGTTGAGGGTATGAAATGTGCCCACTTCATGAAATTGAAATTTGCCTAGCTGAAGTGTGCCTAAGTCAAAATAAAAGTGGCCTACCTCATTTGCGCCCAAGGTAAAGTGAAGACCCTCGAAAATTTCTAAGTCATTGAAATGAGAGTAGAACCTAGGAAATGCGCCCAAGGTTATTGGAGGCTAAAGAAACGCCTAAGGCAAAAGTGAAGCTTCATAGGCAAAATGCGCCTAGCCAAGATGAATTTATAAAAATCTTCTAAGGCAAAAGTGGAAGTAGACATGTCTATTTGCACCCTCAAGGTAAATGGGAAGGCTTAAAATTTCTATGTCATTGAAATCAAAGTTCAACATATGAAATGCGCCCTCACCTTGGAAGAATATTGAAAATGTTGGAAAACGTCTAAGGCATGAAAATAAAAGTTGCCTAGTGGAAATGCGCCCTCAAGGTAAATGTCCTTGGCAAAAGCTCACCCTAGCAAATGCGCCCAAGCTAAGTCAAGGGGTTTAAAGATTTCCTAAGGCGTGGAAATTTAAAGCTTGCCTAGTTAAAATACGCCCAAGAAAGGAAGAGAATGTTAATAAAATTTCTAAGGCATGGAGATTTTTAATTAAGTAAAATAAAATGCCAAGGGGTTAAGTGCGCCAGAGATGTAAAATGAAGGATGCTTTTCTAAGTGAAATAAATATTTCACCGGAAGGAAATATACGCCTAAGGGGGGGTGAAGATTTAAATTTTCTATCAAGTGTGTGAAAGGGAGAAATTCCTAAGGCGTGTGTAACGACCCCAAAACCGGGTAAACAAAAAATTTTCTATTTTCACTAATAAGATACAAGGAAATACAATTAAATGACAAAGTAAATAACTTTTCTTTTCATTCTAATTGAACATTTCATCATAAAGAAATAAAAGACACAATACATCATTGTTCTATTTTCCAAGTAAATAACAGAGTACGCTTTCATGATTACTTTTCTTCAAAATAAAAAGCAAGGTAAGAATCTTACAAGTTCATACATAGCTCGGAAGCTTTTGAGCAAATAGGAATAAGACTGTCCAGGATCTTCCCTTTCTATGTTATTTCTTTTCGAATTCATCTATGATTTCAACTGATTCGTTTCAACAAGCTTTTTAAGCTATTCCAATTCAACAAGTTCTTTAAGCTATTTCTTAATTCAAAAAGCTTTTCTAAGGAAATTAAGCTATTCTCTAATTTAACCAGCTCTTAAGCTATCTCTTAAATTCAATAAGCCTTTTCTTAGGAAATTAAACTATTCCCAATTCAGCAAGTTCTTTTAGAAACATAGAGGTTTCCTATCATTTTTCCTTTCCAAACTACAGCATAAAACAAGGCATACTCAAGCAATCTAATCACACATTTTAAAATAAATGACAGAAAATCTACAAAGTTATTTCTCATGCCTGATTTCCTTTTGCGTATGAGCTTGATCGGTAGCTTCAGTCCTTGCTCCACTGTCCTTCGCAGCCTTCTCTCAGCTTGAACAAATACTACTTTCAGGTAAATGCAAAAGGTTGCTCTCAGCAATATAGTTTCAAATTACAAATGGCTTTCAGCAAAAATGGTAATGGCTTCTCACAAAATGGCAATGGCTTTCATATAATGGAATTTCAAAACACAGAAATACCACAGCACTGTATTTCGAATTTTTCCAAGGCAAGGAGAGTGAATGAAAAATGAGTGTTTTTTAACAATGAGTGAGAACCTATTTATAGGTTTCGAATTCTCATGTTTCCTACCTTGTAGGCATGAGAATTCGACACCTCTTATTTTGAAAATGTCAAAATCTGCAGTGGCAGTCGAATAGCCAAACACACAGCAAAAGAGTTGATGATTCAACATATTTTCCCAAGAATGTTTCAACATTTCACTTCTGATTTTCGTGGAGCAACCACGTACAGGTTAAACATTCAACTTGCCTTCAAAAATGGCGGACTGCAGCACAAATGGCGTCCAAAGTTTCAGTTTGAAAACGTCAAGGGTTTTTCGCAGTCATTTTTATCTTCTATTTACCCACGCGTCCACAATGGTGGCGCCTCATGCAGCTGCGACCAAGTCTACATTGTGAGAGCTGGGCGCGGAACTGCATTTGCTGGAGTTTTTCCCCATTTATTTAGCTTAGCACAGTCGCGCGATTTCTTCACGGGAAGAAATCCGCGATTTTTCAAATATTTCCTTTATATTTTTCAATAGTCTAAAATTTAAAACATTTAACTTACTTAATATTTTACATGCATTTACAATGGTCTTTAATAAATTTCGAAATTCTTTTCCTTTTAAATATTTCGAATTTCCTTTGTATGGTAATGCAAGGTATTTACCAAAGACTATGTAAGTCTTATTGCCTTTATTTCCAAAGGTAAATAAATTCAAATATCTTTATATGATAAATGTAAACTTAAATGCCAAAGATTATAGTCTAAATCAAATCTTTCCAAAGGTTTAGATATTTTAATATTCTCATTAAATTGTATTAATATATTTTGTATTATATTCAATACAATATTATTATAGTTTTTAACTTACCTTTCTTTAAATATATAAATATATCTATATAATATTCAAATATTATATTAGATATATTAATATATTATATTATCGATAAAACTATAATAACATCGATATTAAATATATTAATTAACTTACCTAGTTTACACTTAAATATATCTATACATGTTTATTTTCAAATCTCCAATTACGTGTATTATAGGCCAGTCAGAGCACCTCTAATAGACGTAATTGCATAAACACGTATTTATACATTTAACTGTAAATTCCAGGCATCAGTAACTTATCAGTTCACATTTCACATTCAAGGCTCACAGAACAGTAAGTCAGTCAATCAAGGAACACCACTCATAAAGCATGAAGAAGTAATCATAACTCCTAAGCCTAAGGATGACTTATCATGACAACTTAATCTGACTCAGTTCCTAAAATCCTTAGTGAAGTGTGTGTATGCTCATACAATCAACGTTACCGGTTAGTCAACCAAGTTCCTCTTCCCGAGTGATATTTCCCCTCCACCTGGAGGAATAGCTCCTGTTCCTGCATCCATGGTACAAAACCACGACAGTCAATTGCTCACAATATTTGCAGTATATATAAATCAAATATATATAACAAGACTAATTACTTTCCTCTATTCATTGTTTTATTCAAGAATAACATCAATCAAGAATACAGAATGAGCCAAACATAACATGTAAACAGGATTTCATATTGATAACAAAGTTCAATCACATTTTATTCATTCAAAACCTTCCTTACAATCAGAATGCTCTAAGCATTACTAGAGTAGTAACTATACAAATTCCGGGGTGTAACAGCGTGAGAATTTAAAAAATTGAATAAACTGAAAGAGTGGGTGAATATGAAAATTTTCCAAGGACATTTAAACGGGGTTGACGACTTGATGAAATATTTTCTAAGTGAAAATTAAATGAACCCGTTTAAAATACACCCATGAGTCGGGAAATTTCAAAATTAATTTCCTAAGGGAAATTTTAATATTTTCAGAGGAATTTCGTTTTGCCTAAATTATTTTCCTAACGGAAATTAAATCTCAGAGGATGAGTTATTTCGAACAGGCAAGTGATTTTAAATCACCCGGAGTTGAATATTTTAAAGAGAAAATTTAAAATGTCTAAGGCAAATTTTATGAAATTGAGGATTTAAATGACAGACATTTTAAAAAGTTGGAAATAAATTTACAACTCCCACGAATTTTTCGAGTTGAATTCAATTAAACGCTGCGAGATTTTAAAGTGGGATTTTAAACTGAATCAAGTGATTTTTCTTGCAAGTTGTTTAAATCACCAAGAGTTAACTGGCAGACCAAGAGGAAAAATTCGAATTTTTTTTACAAGGAAGGAATCATTATTAATGGCAACTGCCATAATGACTGGCTGACGACTAGCCCACTACTCCGCCTAAATTAGAAGATTCCGAACGAAGAGAGTGGAGAATTGATGAAGGTACTAAAAATAGCCCCAGCATTACTTGGCAGGATTCTGCGAGAAGAATTATTTAAACAGTCCTTTCTCTCATTTCTCCTCACATTTTTCGAAGTTGAAGTTGCTGAAGAAGTTCTTGAGAGATTGAAATATTTTCGAAGTTGTTGAGGAGAGAATTTCTTTGAGAGTTTATTTTATTTCGGAGTGTTGAGTTGCTGAAAGTGCGGAGTTGCAGAAATTTATTGTGTGCTGAGGATTTATTTCAAAGTTGTTGAATATTGAAGATGCACGAAAGTTGAAGCTTGCTGCAGATTTTATTTCTTTGAGCTGCTGAAAGTTAGTTGCTGAGAAGAAGTTGAAAGTTGTTGAGCTTGACAGAATTTGAGGAGAAAGATTTAATTTATTTTGTGCTGAGGAAATAACCACATTGCTGAAAGTTAGTGGTTGGCTGTGATTTTCTTCGCCAGTCACAAGTGCAGTCGTTAAAAGCTTCTTTATAAGCTCGGAGTTTTTATACAGTACGAGGTTTGGAGTTAGTAATTTATGCTGAGAGTTTTTATTTCCAAAAGCCAACTCCACGTCCGCAGCCGTCCCGGAGGCTATTTTATTTTGTTATAAATCTGCAAGCTAACTTATTGTTATTCTATTTTATTTTGCAGATGGGTGGAGCAAAGGATGTTGCTGGAACAAGCAGAGCCACAGGCAGAGCTGCAAACACTGAAACGGCCAAGGCTAGCTCATCCCGGCAGTCAATGATCAAAAGGCTCGCCAAGTCATTTCTCCCAAAATCAGCAATTGTTTCAAAGCTGGTAGGGTTAAGTGACACCAACCTCGGGTCATTTAATCTAAATGCACTCAAGTCTAGGATGTATGGACTGGGAGGCCATCAACCATCAGTCGCGACACATAACATCATGAAGAGTGGTATCTATGCAGCCGCTGGTTTTCCACCAACAATTCAGTGCCCGGAACTAATTATGGTGTGCGCGAAACACTACAAGCCGGAGCGTAGAACCATTGTCTCACTGGATGGCAAATTGCTTGCCAACTTCACGCCAGATTGCCATCAGAGAGGCATTTGGGATTCCTACCGCCGAAAAGATGCTCTACAGATCAAAGGAGAGGGCGGATAAAATGTACTCCACCTCCTTCGAGAGGGTTGCTGTGGTCATCAACAGAGTTTGGATGCAAAAGCCAAAGCCACCTCGCACTAGACTCCCAAAGCAGATAATTGCCGAAGATGTGAAACAGGAATACTGCGACTTGATGATGATGCTAAGCCGAATAAATGGGAGTGCACAAGCCTACTTCTTTGAGCCTTGGATGTTCTACTTCATCGAGATCATATTGGAAGGAAAGGAATGTGTTGACTAGGCAAGAATGATCAGTGATAACATAGATGAGCAGTTCAGGAGCCTGAGGGGGATGAAAACCTTTTACATGAGCTCGTATGTGATATATATGCTGGCAAGAATGACCAAGTATCGAGGGATTACATACAAGGAGCCAATAGGCTGTGCACCTGATCAGTTCAAAATCCATGAGGCCTGCACACAGTTGCATCTAGCTAACCCTGCCAGTTACAAACGGGCTAATGATGCATTCACAATGCACATCACGAGGACCCTTCAGCGGAGAACGCAACAAAGAATATCCAAAGAGACACAAGCATTGATCGAAGAATACGGATATTGGCTCATCCAATTTCTGAAATTCACTTACATTAGGCTGCAGGGGTTCACTTCGTATCCATACCGGCTACCGAGGTGCCCCACAGATCACATTATAATGCTGGAAATATCTAGGCAGTTGATCGCCTATGATAAGATTCAAAAAAAGAAGAAGAAGGGTGGACTTGACTTTCCTATTGCCATGGGAAATTCCACTGAGGTGTGTCCCTCCTTGCAGGCAGCTCGAGAGGCAGAGGATGAGCTGCAATTCTATCATCTATCGTATCACACAGGCAGACAGGATTTTGATCCATACAGAAACATCCGAATGATACAGAACGTCGAGTACCGACACAAGGCCCACATTGAAGACTTTTGGGCAAATGCTGTTGATGAGGTTGAGATAAGGAAAAGGATGTTTTCCAGGCTTCCCCTCAAATTGATTAGGGAATGTGAGATCATTCCAGTTCCCGACCAGGTGGAAGAGGATGTCAACGTTATGCAACCCGACTATGGTTCAGTCAGGGATACTTCGGTCCCACCACCTGATTGGTCCGAGCCAGAAATCATGGACTTGGACACTTTCTCTATTCCAGTGTTGACTTTCACAAGGGCTTGGGTCGATAGACATGTATGCAGACTTAAGAGCAGATCGATCGCCCTTGCTTATAGCTTGATGGGTGACCCAAGGCCGCTATCGGTGAGAAGGGGAAAACAGGTTGCTCAAACACCCGAAGCACAAGTAGAAGTACCAACCCAGCCGATACCATTCAGGATGGAACAAGCATCACCTATGCACTCACAAACTCGGTCTTCGAGTTTGAGAGTGATTTCATTATTTGCTGATCAGAGGGCAGGATTGGGTGAAGAGTGGGAGCTTGAGGAGGTGGATCAACCCAACATCCGAGAATCAAATAGTATAAGCGTCAGTGCATCCAGGGCTGGCCGACAAGAGGAAGAAGAGGAAATAGTGGCTGACACTCGTTTCCAACAGATGTTGGACATGAGATTGGAGGAAGAGGAAAACACAGAACAGGGAACCCAAGGGTTCGGAGATATGCAGCTCGTGGAAGATGATGAGCCCGAGCAGAGCAGTGCAAGAAGAGAAGAAGTACACGAGGTGGAGGCAACGGAAGAGCAGCCCCTCGTCATTTGCAATCCGCAGCAGACGGTGCCGGATTGGCTTTCAGACAGAATGAGAAGAGAACTCGAGGATGATACGGATCCAGCCATCGAGATGGAGAAGTTCCTCAGGAGGATTAGTGCGCCTCCAGAAAAGAAAAGGGCCAGGAAATTCTCGAAGATCTCGACTGATGAGTTAGGCTCTCGCACGCTTCAGGAGGCCGTTCCGAGAGAGGAATATGATCGAGCCGAGGAGAGGCCCGAGAACTATGTGATCACCACCGTAGAGTTGGGTCGTCCTACGGGAGCCCAAATTGTCGAGGAGTTCGATAACTCCTATCAGGCGCTGAAGGATCAGTTGCTCCGCACGGAAGGGAAGTATAAGAAATTGAAGAAGGAGCAGAAAACCTTGATAGGATATGTGCAGAGTCTAGCACGTCCAGGTGAACCGGCAAACCCAACAGTAGAGCGCCCACCAGAGCTTCCGAGTGAGTCAATTGTTGGCTTAGAGGATTTAAAGAAGATGGAAACAAAAGCGGACAAGTGGGTTAGCCATGTTCGTACTGAGACAAGGAAATTCATGGAGGACCTCGCCAATGCTTATCGGCAGGCCTCAAGTATTTTGGCACGGATTGACATGGTGGATCAGGCCTGGGGCGATACCCGCATCTATCAGACAAAGACTGTACTTCGTTTGGGGGCTTTGATACATATACCTCTACAAACTTTGGTGGATGGAGGTGTGATTCAGGATGGTGACAGGTATGATTTCACCAGTTGGTACTCCTCGGTGGTCACAGGCCGTGGATTTCACGATGCAGCAAGGGCAGATTCAGCCAGAGTGAGGAAAGCAATGGGTAACATCTTGGAGGGAGTCCTTAATACATTAGAAGCCATATTTGCTAGAAAGTTGGCCCCAGAGGAAATAACTGCTGATGGCTTGAAAGATAAACTGGCTCCATTCTTCTCAGCTGCGAGGTCGCTTGTCCTGGATGACTTTGAGAATGTCTCCACTTTCTCTAGTATTATTCAGCATACCCAGGACGCCTTAGCGGCATGGAAGAAGTCTTACATCCGACACGGACAGACGGTAGCAGTCTTGGAGTTCCAGCTCAACCATATTCCACCGATTTCTGCCCAGGAGGTCGAAGCGGTATTGGCCCGGTTGATCGAGTTTGCTATCCGGGAGAAGGCCAATGGGAACGCTCTCATGGATGAGGATCTTCTTGATGATGGTAGTGGGCATTAATTGCTCATTATGATTCCTGCAGGGGAGTGGAGAATATTCTGTGCATTCACTGCCCACTCCTCTCTGTGGTGGTTTTTAGGGCAGAAACCCTTATCAGGGCATAGGTGGCTCGATCTGAGCCCTTCATTGTAATTCAATATGAGCCGTCCGTTGAAATGGGCTAGCTATAAAAGGGGCATCCCCCCTCATTTGTAAATTATTAGAATTAGACTTCAGATCAGAGGTAGAGAGTATTGGAGATAGAAGTTAGAGAGTAGAGCTTAGAAGTTAGCGTAGATTGAGGAGGAAAGGAAGTTTTCCCATTGTGGACTTTTTAAGAAGTTGTTGTGAACACTCTCATAATATAAAGATTTATCATTGTTTGGTGGTTCTATCTTCTATTGTGAGTAGCTAGCAAGGCTTGTTTGTCTTTCCAATTCAAGTGGATAGAGTAGAGTAGACTATGTTTTATGCAAATAGTTGTTAATTGTGGAGTGTGGCGTTGCGATTTGAGCACATCTTTCATCCATACCACTAGCGGGCTTACTGATGGTAAGTTCGCCTTGCGTGGTCAACTGGAGTATTGGCACTTAACTTCGATTGTGGCTCATATGTCCGTATGCATCGTGGTGATGGTATGTACATGTTGTGTCGTAATTTGAACACCTTTCTCATCCTTTGAAGATTGCACCAACTTTGTCAGAGTTGTCCGAAAGGAGACAAATTAAAGTTTGGTTTGAAGATTGTTTAAGTCGATCCTCGTCCTCCACCCTTTTAGAAGTAGATTTGTAGAATCCCTATCCCTATCCCTTTAATTCAGTATTCCCTGGTTAATTTAGGAATCAGAGCAATATTGTCAAATCATTCATGTCCTAACTGCTTCACAAAATCGAACAACTACGTAAGTCCCCTTGGATACCCAGCATATACACATCAGCCAACTGCGTCTATTCGCGTTAAAGGAACCTTGGAGTTGAACGCATGAACTTTCACGCAATCTTAGCATGCGGAATACTTTGATCAAGAGAGAATAGAATGACCGTTGGGCATTTTTATTCTGTGTTGATGTTGTTATAAAAAACACGTCAACACGTCCTTAATACATCTGTTCTTTGCAATAGATGGCTTCGTCCGCAGGGAGAATGGTTCACAGTGGCATCTGCATCCTTCAACTCTCCTTTTCTTTTTCCTCCTTCGCTTCATCCTTTCGCAGCCATTCAGATACCTTCGTTTTTGGAAGCCCGCGACCCTTGCATGTGTCATGACTCTTCATTTCGTTGGAGATTATGACATATTTTCATTTGTCTATTTCTTAATATTTTCGATGTGCTTGGGTTGAATATGCCATGTATAATGAACTATTTCTTAATATATATTTGACATAATGTTTATTCTTATGAATTTGTTTATTAACACATATATATAAGTAACTATAATTATGATGTTGCCTTTGGCAATCATAATTATAAAAAATCATCTATAAATGAATTTATTTATTATTATTCATTTGTTTATAAATTAGATCAAATGTATTAATGATCTAAGTATTCATTATCTAGTTTATAAAATCCAATATATTAAATTTACATAACTTATAAAATCAAATTTATTAAATTTACATAAAAATCAAATGTATTAAATTTACATAACTTATAAAATCAAATGATTAAACTTACACAAGCCTTGATTTATTTATTATTTGCCTCATGGTTACAGAACATGACAAGTTACCACCCTCAAGCAGATGGCCAGATCAAGATCGTGAACAAATGGATTGAGGATTATCTACGTAACTATGTGTCGAGACATTAGAGAGCATGGCTTAGGTGGTTGCACTTGGGAGAACATTGTTACAATGCCACCTTCCATATGTCTATTGGGATGATCCCCTTCGAGCTTGTTTACCCTAAACCGAAATTTTTGCTTCATTAAAGCATTTTGCTTAAAATGGTCTAAACCTTGTAAAAGTGGGGTCAAAACTCAATTTTTGGGCAAATAAAGTATGGGCTTTTAGTCAGTGTGATGCCAGGAAGATACTGGCAAAATTTGAAAATTTTGAAAATTAGGGTTTCTGAAATCTATTTTTAGCCCGAAACCCTAAAAAATAGGAACTTGTCAGAATTGGATGAAATTAATTTTGATTGGCTTATTTCACATCACAATCACAGTGGTGAAGTCAGTTTCAGTTAAAAGTCAGTTTAAGGTTGGTGGGTAGTTTTCACTTTTTTAGGAGAAAAGTTAGGATCTTCGGGGTCATCAATGGCAGTTGGCCAGTACCAGGTGTCAATATCTAAGCCTGAAACTCAAAGAGGAACGCTCTACGATAAAAGATGTTGGAAATAATGCTTTTTGATGGAGGGGATTTTCAGATTGGCAAAAAGTGCTAAAATATTCTAAGTCTGGGAACTTTTCACTATGTAACGTAGTAGACACTTGCGCAATCAACGTGCAAATCAACTTTATAGTGTCCGTACATGTGAAAATGATGAAGTATAGTCATCCACACACCTCGGCAGTCACAACGCTTCGACGTGGTCAACAGCAGGGATGGATACAATGTTTGCAAAGCATAAAATGGTGAAAATCAATGAATTCAAAACAAATCCGCTCCCCTGTAGCCTAGGGGCGCCCTTCCTTTTGAAGGTCAAGATTGGAGTGTTTTGGATTAAGAACACATTCATTATGTTCAGTTTTCAGTCGGCTTTCCGATTAGCCATGAAGCAAGATTATCCGAGTTACAGAACTCCGGCAAACGAAGACAGAAGCAGAGGTTGCGAAGAGTGTTTTCATCAAGGAGGCAGTCTAGAGATGCAAATCCGCTCCCTTCTAGCCCAAGGGCGATTTTCTTTTTGAAGGCCCAGATCTAGATGCATGTGTGTTTTGATGGTTTCAGCCTTTGCAGAATTAGTTTGGCTTTTCAACGAGCTATCAAGCGAAAGCGTATCCAGTACAGAAATCCAGTTATCAGCATTAGAAGTGGAAATTGTAAGCAAGATACATGTCAGATGAAGTTTTGTAGAATGCAAATCCGCTCCCCTGTAGCCCAGGGGCGATCCTGAATAAGACCTGTTTGATGGATGAATTTGCAATTGAGGTCTTCCTGAGATCTCTTCCAGCTCAGTCCAGCTTTGCAGTGTATCCGTTCACAAGACGATCCGATATTCTGAGTAACTGTGACAGAGGTCCTACCGAGCACGTAAAACAGAGGATGGTGAAGCGTAGCTACACAAAGCTGCACAGCTGTAGGCTAGGGGCGATTCTCCTTTAGGCCTGCCAGACGGGGTTATTTGCAATTACAGTCTTCACAAGACTTGTGTGCAATTACTCAAGCTATCCAACGAGTCTAGCCGACAGCCTCCGGGATTTGGCGAATGCTCGTACGTGCGAGGTCAAGATGATAATGCTGTGAAGAAGAGCTGATTGAAGGCAGTTCAAAAAATGACTAAGTGTAAGAATGTTATTTTCTTTGAAAAAGGCGATTTTCTTTTAGAGGCCTTAAAAGCAATTTTCTGGCTTCGTCGTCTCCAAGAACATCTCTTGCAAGTTGACCAAACTATACAGCAAGACAGACGGCACGCGTATCGGAACATTCCAGTTCCCGGTATCAAGGGTCAAAGTATGGTGTTCAGTTGAAAATCACACTTTTGTCAAAATGGTGTTTGAGCTATCACAGAATAGGGGCGCTCATGCTTTTGGGGTTCTTAATATAATTTTCAGATCCCTCACATACAGTCATTGGATGCAGGATACTTCTAGTCATGCAATGAATCCATTATTCAGTCAGTGGAGTTCATTATTCATTGTCAGCGGCAGTTTGAAACATCAGAAGGCAAAACTAAGAAATGGCTAAGTCTGGAGTCAAAACATCAATTTAATCAGAGGCGCCTTATTTTCTAAGGTATCAGATGAGCTCCATAGCAGTTGTTGCTCCCAGCAGACATTTCATCCTTGTCATACAAGCTTCGCGGTGGATATCTCAGCACAGTCGCAGGCTCAGTCAGTCAGCCAGAAATCAGAGCTGAACATGGTCAGTTGTAACTTTGCAGTCAGCTACAAAATAGGAGATTCTTAAAAATCTCATAACTCTTGCAAATGGAAGCCTAAAAGATCAAAATTTGACTTTTTGGAATCAGGGAAGTGTGTTGAACACAGCAAGATGCTATTTTTGGCAAAAAAATGAAAAAAAAATATTTTTGCATGCAGAGCATTGAAAAGTGACGAATTTCTTCAAAGACAGATATTGGCGCCATTTTTAGTTTTTTGCATGTGTTAAAAATTAAGATATTATTTTTAGTCTGAAGACTCAGAGACAGTGGCAGTTCAACTGGAGAGAAGCCAATCGATTTTCCTTTTTCTAAATTAGGGTTGCATTATGCATGCATGATGGTTCGAATTGTTTATTTAAACAAGCATGGCGCCTTTCATCATTCACACAGCTTTGAAAGTTCGAATTTCTTCGAAGAGATTGGCGAATTTTCATCAAAGGATCAAGTTCGAAGGTGGTAAAATATTCTTTTGCAGGTACAAGTTCAGATTCAGCATCAGATTCAAGGCAGAGTGGCGATTTTGACAGAAGAAGATAATAATTAAATAAATTTTTTTTTCTTCTTCTCTATATTTCTTCCATCTTCTCGTCTTAAATTCTCTTGCATGTTCGAAGTGTTGGCAGATTTTGGCAAAACAAAATATCTGGGTTGATTCAGAAGAGCTTTCTCAGCAAAACCCATGTGCCAGAATTTTTTAGGAAAATTTGTTCCAGAACATTTGTTCTTGAAGCTTTAATTTTCTCAACCGAAATTCCTTTGCATGGCTGAGTAAAGGGTAATTTTTTGCATTTCTGACGTTCTGGGTTGTCTTAGAATCATTTTCTGGACAAAACCCATATCTCAGATTTTTTTCGTAAAAATTCTCATCCGACAAGCTATTTTTAGCCTCAGTAGGCTATTTTTGGCTTTCCAGAAAAGTTGTCAGAATATAGCCGTGTGCACAGTCAACAGGCAAGTTTTTCAGAATGCAGTTCACTCAGCTCGAATTCAAGACCAAATCGGTCTTAACCCATGACTTCATCGGAACAGTTGATACAGATCTACATAAGGTGTTGCTGGATGTAGTTTTGGATCCACTCAAAATCAGGGATTCAGTTATCAAGAATATTCAGCAATCCGGGTTGCTTGAGGCCGCTTCCATACCTATTTCGGTGCATTGCGTGGAGTTTGTAATATCTTGCATCAAGCATTACAATTCCGCCACACGAGAGATACGGTCAATAGATGGACGTGTTATATGCAGTCTCAAACCTCTTGATATCGAGCGAAGTCTAGATATTCCTCAACATTCGGATGGGATGGTTATTTCCATGAGTCAAAGCGAGCAGGCATTCAATACTGGACTGGATAAGTGTCAAAACAAGATGATAGAGAGATGGCTGAAACAAAAGAAGAGCAAGTTGCCAAACAACTTGGGTCGTGGCGAGTGTAAGGATGAATACAATATTTTGATTACACTGCTTAATCGTGTCTCAGGTCATGCAGATGCGAACAAATTTCACCCGTGGATGTATTATATCATTGGTAGAATCATCTCGGGGCAAGAGCATTATGACTGGGCATCCTTCATCAGCGATGTTATTCATGAGCAAATCACCGGTTTCCTAGCTGCACATCAATTTCATATGTGTTCTTACCTGGTGTACTTGATTGCTTATCAGAATCAGTTTAATGGTTTGAATACGGTGGGCATACTCAGTGTACAGAAAGTCTATCGTTACTATGACCAGCTTGAGTTCACAAAGGCTGAAAGTCATTTTAAACATGTACAAGAGGCTTTCTTGACTTATACAGTGAGAAACTTGGACCGAGAGTTGCATATTCGCATCTCGACAGTTGCCAGAGCAGCAATGAAGAATTGGGCAGATTGGTACATTCAGTTCCCTACATACACCTATATCCGTGTCTATGGATACACTGGAAAACCAGCTATGTTACCACGTTATCCTTCGGATAAAACAATATTCATGGAGTTCCTGAGGCAGTTATATGAAGTTCACAAACGTTTGCGCATCAAGCGTAAACCAGCTGCCGAGTTTCCTTTGCAATTCGGGATGTATTGGTGTAGGACGGCAGTTGATGCTAAGACTGCAGGTCAAGAGTTAGAAAATTGCAAACTCAAGTACCTGGTGGATACACGCACATATGATCCTTGGGGTCATTACGCAGCTCGCCTGGGTAATCTCTCTTATCACAAACCTACGATGGAAGATTATTGGATGAATTGTGAGGATGATTTCGAAGTTCGCAGACGTAGCTATAGCAGGTTCTCTCTTCCACAAGTTTCTGTTTTCTTGGCAGAAGATGTGGAAGGATTGACAGAGGATGAGGGAGATACACTTCCTCAATTTTACAGAGAACAGGTTGATGGACAACCACTGCCGTTAGTAAACTGGTATGCCAAAGAGTTCGCATCAGTAAAGGAGAGATCGAGCAGGGTCATCCAAAATAGCATGCTTTATTTAGAAAGCAGAAGGTTGAGAAAGGCATCTATGCCTAGAGCAGAGCCGCCAACAGAAGGACTTGTATTGCCTTCTTCTTCAAAACCTAAGCAGAAGAAGAGGAGCAATCCTCCTAAAAAGAATCCAGCGCCTAGTAATTCAAAGGGAAAAGCATCTGTTGCGATTCCACATGTAGAGCCAGTCAGAGAAGTTATTCAGACTTCTCCGCAGCTTGAGGTTCAGCCCCGTATGCCGTCACCGACACCATTAGAGCAGCCTCCCATTCCAATTCACATTGATTTGGATGTAGATTCACCTCCTCGCAGCGATTCTTTTATACATTCACATTCATCAGATCCTCCTACGACTAGTACAGGTCTTTCCAGTGGGACTAGTCGGGATTCATCTTGGCTTGAGAGTCAGCTGGGAAGAAAAAGGAGGCAACCATCTTACATACTTGATCATTCAGATTTTGATCATGACCATCAAGATGTGCCTGAAAAGAGGATCAAGAAGCAGATACATATTGGGAGAAGTGTAGATAAGGAATTCATTGTTGAGACTGCTGTACCTCCAGAAGATAAGAGTCTAGACGAGATGGAAGCTCAAGACTTCGAGGTTATCACAGTTCATTTCGGTAAGAGTACTCGTCAGACAGATATTGATCTCCTACAAGTTGCTACAAATAGCATCAAAGATAGGATGGTGAAAGATGGTGAAGATAAATCAGCTCTCAAGGCTGAAATACAGTAGCTTCGCCAGTACATTTCTAGCCTTGTACACAGGACAGGGGATGTTGTCACCGCGCTTCCACATATGTTAGAACCACCAGCAGAGCAGGGTCAGATTGATCTCTCGGTTGCATATGGTAAGCGATTGGAGGAATGGGAAGAGGAGTTTGTTGCTAGAGGTCGCCTTGTACTTACAAAATTGTATCAATTGCGGTATAATGCACGTGAGCTTCGTCTACGACTTCAAGATGAGGAACGTGATTTGGCCATTAGTAGACCCAGGGATGAGATTCTGATTGCCAACTTGGGAATGTCATTTGATTCAGTCACAGAGGCAGAGGATAAAGAAGAGGTCTACATTTGGAGAACACAGTTGATCTTCAAGGCAGAGATAGAAGGAAAGATCATATCTGAGGTGGCTGAGAGCAAAGAGCATGTTACTAGTGCACTCCGCTATATAAGAGACTTTGTGTCTCAATTACCATGTGTATATCAGCGTGTGGGTGGTGACTATGTTGAGCTTGCTGACATCCAGTTAGAGCTCCAAGCACTTATTCATGGTATTTTCAGTGGTGAGACCATTGGCTGTAAGATGAATCAGCTTACAGCCATGTCAACATTGTTTGATGAGGCAATCAGGAGAAAGGGTGAGTTCCAGTGTCAGATGACTAATGGAGAAGACATGCTGCACAGACATAGGATTCTTCGCCAAAGCTTCAGTTCTCCAGATGGAGATGCAGTCAACGACCTCGTAGATTGGTTAATTTCTCAAGATCAGGGTCAGTAGACTTCAGTTAAAGGCGTCCCACCTTTTTCCAAGATAGACATTAGACACAGGAGTTAAACTCGAGGCTTCTTTCCGAGTTAACTGGTTGTTACACATTGCATGTCTTGTTTGTCTTGGAAATATCTACAAACACTTGGAGTTTAGATTAGATCTTTCAGTCAACTGATGATAGCATTCCAGTTGATTTGCTTTCAATAAGGACGTGCATGTTGCACCTTGTCCATTTAGATTAGATGTTTCAGTTAACTGATGATAGTTTCCCAGTTAACTGTATAGTTTCATTCAATTAGGGTTTAGGAATAAGATCTTGCATGCATTGCAAGATTTTAGTTGACTCAAGGTGATTTTAGGGTTGCCTACACCTTGAAGTCTATAAATAAGAGCTTTAAGCTCATTTGTAATTTAACTTTTGCTTGATAGCATACATGTTGTGCCTACCTTGCCTGTAGTATTGCTATTATTGTATCTGTTCAAAGAGTAATTGCTGTTATAATAAATTGCTGCGCCTACCTTGCCTTCATGTTATTGTCATAGTGTTTATTCGATCTTAGTTAAATGGGGTTGTTGGTTTGATCGTTATTGCATGCGTGTTGCGTCTATACAATCTACTGTCCCAGTTGCTTACCTTTTTGTTTTGTTTATTATAAGCCTATTCAGAAGAGCAAATAGTTGCGCCTACCTTGCCTTCATGTTGCGAAACTGTACTTAAAGCTTATCGCTTGATGTGTGTGATAGTAGACTCATTCAGCCAAGCAAA
>CM021103.1:495328042-495360912 GCA_007115665.2 Sequoiadendron giganteum
AACGTTATGCAACCCGACTATGGTTCAGTCAGGGATACTTCGGTCCCACCACCTGATTGGTCCGAGCCAGAAATCATGGACTTGGACACTTTCTCTATTCCAGTGTTGACTTTCACAAGGGCTTGGGTCGATAGACATGTATGCAGACTTAAGAGCAGATCGATCGCCCTTGCTTATAGCTTGATGGGTGACCCAAGGCCGCTATCGGTGAGAAGGGGAAAACAGGTTGCTCAAACACCCGAAGCACAAGTAGAAGTACCAACCCAGCCGATACCATTCAGGATGGAACAAGCATCACCTATGCACTGACAAACTCAGTCTTCGAGTTTGAGAGTGATTTCATTATTTGCTGATCAGAGGGCAGGATTGGGTGAAGAGTGGGAGCTTGAGGAGGTGGATCAACCCAACATCCGAGAATCAAATAGTATAAGCGTCAGTGCATCCAGGGCTGGCCGACAAGAGGAAGAAGAGGAAATAGTGGCTGACACTCGTTTCCAACAGATGTTGGACATGAGATTGGAGGAAGAGGAAAACACAGAACAGGGAACCCAAGGGTTCGGAGATATGCAGCTCGTGGAAGATGATGAGCCCGAGCAGAGCAGTGCAAGAAGAGAAGAAGTACACGAGGTGGAGGCAACGGAAGAGCAGCCCCTCGTCATTTGCAATCCGCAGCAGACGGTGCCGGATTGGCTTTCAGACAGAATGAGAAGAGAACTCGAGGATGATACGGATCCAGCCATCGAGATGGAGAAGTTCCTCAGGAGGATTAGTGCGCCTCCAGAAAAGAAAAGGGCCAGGAAATTCTCGAAGATCTCGACTGATGAGTTAGGCTCTCGCACGCTTCAGGAGGCCGTTCCGAGAGAGGAATATGATCGAGCCGAGGAGAGGCCCGAGAACTATGTGATCACCACCGTAGAGTTGGGTCGTCCTACGGGAGCCCAAATTGTCGAGGAGTTCGATAACTCCTATCAGGCGCTGAAGGATCAGTTGCTCCGCACGGAAGGGAAGTATAAGAAATTGAAGAAGGAGCAGAAAACCTTGATAGGATATGTGCAGAGTCTAGCACGTCCAGGTGAACCGGCAAACCCAACAGTAGAGCGCCCACCAGAGCTTCCGAGTGAGTCAATTGTTGGCTTAGAGGATTTAAAGAAGATGGAAACAAAAGCGGACAAGTGGGTTAGCCATGTTCGTACTGAGACAAGGAAATTCATGGAGGACCTCGCCAATGCTTATCGGCAGGCCTCAAGTATTTTGGCACGGATTGACATGGTGGATCAGGCCTGGGGCGATACCGCATCTATCAAACGAAGACTGTACTTCGTTTGGGGGCTTTGATGCATATACCTCTACAAACTTTGGTGGATGGAGGTGTGATTCAGGATGGTGACAGGTATGATTTCACCAGTTGGTACTCCTTGGTGGTCACAGGCCGTGGATTTCACGATGCAGCAAGGGCAGATTCAGCCAGAGTGAGGAAAGCAATGGGTAACATCTTGGAGGGAGTCCTTAATACATTAGAAGCCATATTTGCTAGAAAGTTGGCCCCAGAGGAAATAACTGCTGATGGCTTGAAAGACAAACTGGCTCCATTCTTCTCAGCTGCGAGGTCGCTTGTCCTGGTTGACTTTGAGAATGTCTCCACTTTCTCTAGTATTATTTAGCATACCCAGGACGCCTTGGCGGCATGGAAGAAGTCTTACATCCAGCACGGACAGACGGTAGCAGTCTTGGAGTTCCAGCTCAACCATATTCCACCGATTTCTGCCCAGGAGGTCGAAGCGGTATTGGCTCGGTTGATCGAGTTTGCTATCCGGGAGAAGGCCAATGGGAACGCTCTCATGGATGAGGATCTTCTTGATGATGGTAGTGGGCATTAATTGCTCATTATGATTCCTGCAGGGGAGTGGAGAATATTCTGTGCATTCACTGCCCACTCCTCTCTGTGGTGGTTTTTAGGGCAGAAACCCTTATCAGGGCATAGGTGGCTCGATCTGAGCCCTTCATTGTAATTCAATATGAGCCGTCCGTTGAAATGGGCTAGCTATAAAAGGGGCATCCCCCCTCATTTGTAAATTATTAGAATTAGACTTCAGATCAGAGGTAGAGAGTATTGGAGATAGAAGTTAGAGAGTAGAGCTTAGAAGTTAGCGTAGATTGAGGAGGAAAGGAAGTTTTCCCATTGTGGACTTTTTAAGAAGTTGTTGTGAACACTCTCATAATATAAAGATTTATCATTGTTTGGTGGTTCTATCTTCTATTGTGAGTAGCTAGCAAGGCTTGTTTGTCTTTCCAATTCAAGTGGATAGAGTAGAGTAGACTATGTTTTATGCAAATAGTTGTTAATTGTGGAGTGTGGCGTTGCGATTTGAGCACATCTTTCATCCATACCACTAGCGGGCTTACTGATGGTAAGTTCGCCTTGCGTGGTCAACTGGAGTATTGGCACTTAACTTCGATTGTGGCTCATATGTCCGTATGCATCGTGGTGATGGTATGTACATGTTGTGTCGTAATTTGAACACCTTTCTCATCCTTTGAAGATTGCACCAACTTTGTCAGAGTTGTCCGAAAGGAGACAAATTAAAGTTTGGTTTGAAGATTGTTTAAGTCGATCCTCGTCCTCCACCCTTTTAGAAGTAGATTTGTAGAATCCCTATCCCTATCCCTTTAATTCAGTATTCCCTGGTTAATTTAGGAATCAGAGCAATATTGTCAAATCATTCATGTCCTAACTGCTTCACAAAATCGAACAACTACGTAAGTCCCCTTGGATACCCAGCATATACACATCAGCCAACTGCGTCTATTCGCGTTAAAGGAACCTTGGAGTTGAACGCATGAACTTTCACGCAATCTTAGCATGCGGAATACTTTGATCAAGAGAGAATAGAATGACCGTTGGGCATTTTTATTCTGTGTTGATGTTGTTATAAAAAACACGTCAACACGTCCTTAATACATCTGTTCTTTGCAATAGATGGCTTCGTCCGCAGGGAGAATGGTTCACAGTGGCATCTGCATCCTTCAACTCTCCTTTTCTTTTTCCTCCTTCGCTTCATCCTTTCGCAGCCATTCAGATACCTTCGTTTTTGGAAGCCCGCGACCCTTGCATGTGTCATGACTCTTCATTTCGTTGGAGATTATGACATATTTTCATTTGTCTATTTCTTAATATTTTCGATGTGCTTGGGTTGAATATGCCATGTATAATGAACTATTTCTTAATATATATTTGACATAATGTTTATTCTTATGAATTTGTTTATTAACACATATATATAAGTAACTATAATTATGATGTTGCCTTTGGCAATCATAATTATAAAAAATCATCTATAAATGAATTTATTTATTATTATTCATTTGTTTATAAATTAGATCAAATGTATTAATGATCTAAGTATTCATTATCTAGTTTATAAAATCCAATATATTAAATTTACATAACTTATAAAATCAAATTTATTAAATTTACATAAAAATCAAATGTATTAAATTTACATAACTTATAAAATCAAATGATTAAACTTACACAAGCCTTGATTTATTTATTATTTGCCTCATGGTTACAGAACATGACAAGTTACCACCCTCAAGCAGATGGCCAGATCAAGATCGTGAACAAATGGATTGAGGATTATCTACGTAACTATGTGTCGAGACATTAGAGAGCATGGCTTAGGTGGTTGCACTTGGGAGAACATTGTTACAATGCCACCTTCCATATGTCTATTGGGATGATCCCCTTCCGAGCTCTATATGGGTATGACGCTCTTTCATTTCTAGATCTAGCATTCAAAGATAGTAGGGTACCTAGAGCCAAGGATTGGATCCAGGAGAGTCAAGATATCCTTAAGTCACTTAAGGATAATCTCCAGAATGCCCAGAACCAATAAAAATTATATGCAGATTGACACTGGGTAGAGAGGAGTTTTGAGGTGGGAGACTTGGTTTTCTTGCGCCTTCAGCCCTACAAAAAATCGGCTTTGAAGAAGAGTGGTGCGGAGAAACTTAATCTCCGCTTCTATAGCCCTTATAGAGTTGCTCACAGAGTGGGAGAAGTAGCCTATGAGTTCGAGTTGCCTAAGAGAAAATGATTCACAATGCGTTTGATGTTTTGTGCCTCAAGAAGGCACTAGGGCAGCATCTTACTTCTTCACCAGAGCTTCCACCCTAAAATGAGGAGGGCAAATTAATCTTGGTTCTTGAGGAGATTATTAATAGTAGAGAGGAGATTGAGAAGCAGAGTGGTCAAAGAATATTTGGTCAAATGGAGGGACTTACCAATAAAGGATGCCACCTAGGAGGGAGAGCAGATCTTATAGCATCCTAACTTGCATTTGCTTGTGGGCAAGCAATTTCGGGAAGGAAGGACTCTAATGTCCCCTTTCGAGGCGTGTGCCAGGATGAGATTAATTAGCCTAACTATTCCCGTGGGCTAATTATGAAGTAAAAGGGAATATTTTGATTTAATTAATTAATGTTATCCATCCCAGTATATCATAAGGATAATGTTATTCGATTAAATTAATAAAGTAACTAAAGTGACTTGGTGATTATTTATGAGATATTAAAAAGGTCACTTTATTATTATTCTTGGGTTTATTTAAATATTAAAAGTGGGAATTTGAAAAGTTGAGGTGGAATTGCATACAAAAAAGAAAAGTGAAGTTCATTGCATTATGCTTGGATATTATTCTACTTGGTGATTTTGAAGAGCTTTTCGTAGTTTGAAATCCTAGGACGGAAACCTTAAGGGTGATTAGTTTCAGTGGTGTGATAGATCTACCCTAGCTAGCTTGTTGGAGAGATTATACAGATTTCTCACAGCATTCTCACTGCGATTATCGAAATTTGTGACATCTCTTGCAAAGAAAAATTTCTAAGTAGTTTGGTCCTATATAAACAGGAAAGAAATATCAAAGATATAATACATATTATTGCAGGGACAACTAATGATATAGCAACCGTATTACATTTCCCATCTCAATGACCTGCGTTGCATAGAGTATCGATGGTAATTAAAGGGGGATTAATGGCCCACACCCTCTCCATATTCTAGCCATTGGATATTAAAGAGTCATGTATCATTGAATAGTCGCGACTCTTGGAAAAGAGAACCGCACCACTTGGGATGCCATATAGGTGACATGGATGTAGGGAATATTCAAAGGAGGCCACCAGTTCAGACCAAAGCAGTCACTGCCTTTTGACTGCAGCATCCTCCTGATTTTCCTGTCGTGCCATTACCTTGGTTAGCCATACTATTTGCTGGTGGCGCCCATGATGGTTGAAAGGGGTCGATACCACTCAGGTCGGTTGGAGCTGCATAAGGGAGTTTGATAGCATTTTCTAGGTTAGCATGTTTAAATATTATTCCATTGTACCTGTAATGAATATTAAAGAACACTCCTGAGAGCAGTTATATCATCTGGAAATACATTTTCATATTAATAAAATGTGCTCAGCTGCTGTAAGTCATTTTTAAAATATGAATCTATATGTTATAATGCAAGAAATACATATTTTGTAATCTATACCAAAACATTCATCTTCCAAGAGAAACAATCTGTAAACACAGTCAAAACAGCTACATGTTAAGTGTTTGACGGAATGCTTGGGCTCGTTAAGTTGTGTAAATCGGGGAAAAATTGTATAGCAATTTAGCTTGGGATATTTCAGATTTTATTAAGTGAATTAAAATGAAATAACAATGATGAGCTTTGTATCAACATTGTGGTTTGTCTTAGCAGTAACTTCATGTGCTTCTAAGTGATTAATTTTCGTAAGATTTTACATTGTGGATGTGTTAGAAGTACTTGTTCATCATTTCTTGTATATGTGGATCTATTGATCTTTGTTTTCAACTAGCAAGAAAGATTGGCTGTTTTATCTAGTTGTAAGTGTTTTTCATATATAAAAAATCTTGTTTGTGGAATACAAGCCTTTTAGGTTTTGTGCTTACTCCCTGAGATACGAAAGATAAGATCAAATTTCATTTCAATTATATCTTTCATGCAAATCCCTTTGAGAAAATTGTATAGTGTTGATAGCTGCATATGTTGTTCATGGCTTCAGTTTAGGGGTGTTTTATCTTTTGAAGGAGCATCCCCTCCAAATTGGAAGAGAGATTTAGCGTCACATACTATTCCATTTGTGTTGTCTTGCAAGAGACAAATTAAAACACTATGAAGTTTCAAAGTTTTTTCTTTCTATTTTTTCTGTCTTTGCTAAGGTTTAAAAAATTAAAGATTTTTTTTTTCTAGTGTCTGTAACTTTGTAGTGATATTAAGAATGTGATTTGGAAGTCAGAAACCTGCATCTCCTAGATATCCTTATTGGAAGGTATAGAAATTATCTCTATGATGATGCAACCTCACATGGAAGCATGAAAAGCCAGGTTTGAGGTTAGGATCATTGATGTACAACTATTGTGTTTTTTTAGTTTAAGGAAGCATTAACTGCCTCAAATGCTTTCTTGCAAGAATTCTTGGTTGAGATGTGTAGTTGTAAGTTATAGTGGAACCTAGCATTACATAGAGCTCTCTTTTCTATCTATAAACACAGAAGAATAGACAGGAGATGACAACTACAACAATAGCGACTTTGATAAATTTCCCCTGAATCAAATGCTAAATTATTAGGTGGTTGTTTTGGCCACATAGATGCAAGGCTCATCCATTGTATAAAGTTTTAGCTGATTTTATCTACATAATGTTTGCATTCCACACAATGGTTCTAGTATGCAGACCTCATTCAAAGTTATTACTTGGAAATAAAAGAATCAACATGAAGCAAGGATGGCTGTTTACAAATTTTTGTTATAACAACATACCATTCAATGTGGTGAGATTCCATTGTGGGAGTCATTTGTCAATCCATTGAGAAAGAAAAGGATTCAAGGAACCTATTCCACATGATTTGAGTGGGTTCTTGTTGGAGGAATCCATGTAAAATATGGAGGTGATAATAGAAGACAGAAAATATTGGCACCAAAAGGATTGTTTTCTATTTTCTTTATGGGTGGATGTATGCCAAGAATGGCACATTGATCAAATTTATAATTGCTTTAAAAGGAAAATTGGCATCCTTGAAGCCCATTTATGCCTCTCATGGAGTGAAAAGTGCATACATTTATTGCAATATGTTGGCCTAAGGGTTCATGGAAAGTTGTTGAGAATGTTGTACAAGTTGTGACCTACAATGCAATAACATATGTTGCAGTAGGAAGATTTCTTGAAGAGAGGCACCTTGCCATTTTTTGGAGCGCTTGAACTTCTCATTTTCCCACTAGTAACATCACCAAATACAACTACAATCACCTTAGGTGCTTAACTTGAACAAGAGAGCACACCAAAGGAAAGGAGCTTGGGCAATTGGGAGTCAGAAGATTCCTCACCAATATCATCACATTGCAACCTCAATAATGTCTCTTAGAAAGATGTTTGTAAGCACTCAGTGGTTGGAGTCTCCATCTTTGAAGAAGGTGTAATGTCCCTTGCTAATACTGACATGAATTTTCAGTTTTGAGCCTTGGACATTTTGTCAAACACTTTGTTTACACTCTTTCTCAGCTGGTTAATGTTCTGATCTGTTTGTTTCTCTTTTGAATGTTGTTTGATGCTAGTAAAGTCTTACAAGACATGGCAAATGATTGTAAATGCAATGTAAAGCAAATTTCTGAATTTCCCAAAGCTATGATAACTCGAAAAAATACATGTGCAGCTACAGTAAGATACAGCAGTTAGACATTTTATCAAACATTTTGTAGACGATCACCAAACTCCATGTATTGCTGACATAGTTGATCACATACTTGCCATTGTTTATAGTAGCATTTCCAGCTCAATGGATACAATGCAAAGTTAAATGTATGTATTGCAATTTCAAACTGTGATGAGAATGATATCTAATGACAATTGACAGCACACTTAAACCAGCACTATACAAACCAATGCCAATACAACTGCAGTCTCAACTATATTAGTTGGTGTACGTCTCCAGCAACCTCCAGTTAATAGTATAAGCTTCAGAATAGCAAGATCAGCTTCCTTGCTCCAAATCGAACCTTCACAAGCCAACAAGTCTGGAAACTATGACTCTCCCCTGCTAAAGGAATGGCATATATTTCCTTTGAAAATTAATCTCCAGCAACCACAATTTGCTCAAGCTTTCTCCCACGTCCTTGGACTAGCAACGCCACATCACCCACATTGAATATTCAACATTCATTGACCCCTTAGAAATGCGTTTTCTCAAAGAAGCCTGATAGCAATTATAATTGTGATCCTAATAAAGTGTTGCTTCCTAAAATGTGAGAGGTTAGATAAAACTAATAGTACAATAAAGAGAAACAACAAGATAATAGGGCACCTCAATGATTAGCCTAAAAAAATGAACAATATGAAAGCAAGATAAACAAATAAATTGCTGTTATACCTTCATGTTGTTGCTTCCTTGGTTGGCCCTTGATGTTGAAGTCTTGTGTGCTCCTTGGATGGGAATGAAAATGAAGTGGATGCAAGATGAATTGATGCAATATGGATGCTAAAATGGATGAGAGATTGAATGGAAATTTTGCAAGAGTTTATTTGCAAAAGACTTGATCCCCTTTAATGAGAGAATCATAGTTACAAGATTCGGACTCGCCTCGGACTCGGCAAGCCGATTGTTGACTCGGACTCGGACTCGGAGCCTAGACTCGCCCAAGACTCGGCAAATAGAAAAACCCTTGAAATTTAGAGATTTTTAAGGATTTAAAGCTTGTTTCATGCACCCTTCATGAATAAACCTCAAATACACAATAACATCATGAAATAGAAACTACTATGATCCTATACACAAACATATATCGATCACATAAGTATAAACGCAAATTTTAGCTGAAGGAAATAACACATTCAGATATATAAATATTGTCAAATGTATACAAAACTCATGGAATATGAAATCCATGGCATCAAAACAAATATCAAAACTAAAAAAATAAGTCTAGGGCTCAGAAGAGCTTGCATTACTCATCCCAATATCATGACAAGTCATGCGCTAGTGTCTAAGTTAGGTCCTAGATGATGATGTAGCCATGATATTTGCTTGTGTCTCAATGATTGGTGTGTATATTCAAGTGAGGATTTTATTATTAAAATTTTATTGAAGCCTTCAAGACTGCATGTTTTGTTGTCTAATGTATGAATTTTGAAACAAGATAATCCTTGATTATGGCTTTGACTGTGAAAGATGCAAAGATTTGCAACAGGGGATATGTATTTTGTAGGTTTTTATGATCATGATTCATCATTGGCCTATAACATGCTTAGACCTATAGTTTGATGAGGGTTTGGGGGAAACGCCCCAACGGGGTCAAGGGGCAGCGCCCCTTGCGGGGGTCTGGGGGCAACGCCCCCAGCGGGGTCGAGGGGCAACGCCCCTCGCAGGGTCCCGGGGCAGCGCCCTGGGCACGCTCCCTGTCGCGATACAGGGCAGGGTCGAGGGGCGGAGACCCCGCCACCAAGCCCAAATGAAGACCTTCAAAACCACACAAACCTTCACCAAGCCCAAATGAAGACCTTCAAAACCACACAAACCTTCATGGCGCACACCATTTATTTAAAAAATTTGAAAAAAAAAGAATGCAATTTTAAAAAAAAAAATTTAATCAAAATGGCCGAGTTTGGGGCACGAGACTTGGCGAGTCCGGCGAGTCTGCCGAGTCTGGCAAGTCCGGCGAGTCTTGGCGAGTACTCGACATCCGAGTCTCTGGGACTCGTTTAGGGTCACCCGCCTCGGGACTCGCGAGTACTCGCCGAGTTTGGGCGAGTCTTGTAACACTGGAGAGAATTGAAGGGGTATTTATAGGCTAAATTGAATTCTCTAGAGAATTCAACGGTTGGGATTGATCCAACAAAGATCAAGATGAAGGGCTATGGTGAGTTGAGGACTCACAAGCCCTCACATCTTGACATGTGGAAGGTGAGATGTCTTAGGGTGGAGTGATGTGGAAATGAGGTGGATCTTGGGGGATGAGAAGATTCCTTGGAGGAATAAAAGTGAATTAAAAATTCACAATGATTGGAAGAATCTAGTGGATAAGAGAGGGTCTCCAAAAAGCTGGAGATTTGTCACATGTGGGTGATGTGACAAGTTCAAGGTTCTAGAAGCCCTTGGCACATGTGAAGTGACAAGTCAAGGCTTCTAGAATCTTGCATGGGGGATGGGGAAGACCTTGGGAAGATAAAAGTGAATTAAAAATTCACATGGGGAAGAGGGGAACCTTGGTTGAATAAATATGAATTAAAAATTCACATGGGGAAGGGAGTCCATACCAAAAATGGTAAGTGGGAAGGTTGACCAGAAAAGGTAAGCCAAATGTGGCTAATGATTCTGATTAAGGTTGTGCAAACACATGATTAAGGTAATTAATGAGAGATTAGAGGCAAGTGGGAGATTATGGAGGATGTGACACTTAATCAAGATTAAGTGGTGCACATCCTAATCACAGATTAATTAATTTAATCTGGATTAAAAGAGGGTTATGGAGAATGTGACAAGGAGAGAGAAAAAGGGAATTAAAAATTGATTTTAATCCAAATAGGTTAAATGACTAAATTAAATAATTTGTCATGTTTATTTAATTTAGAGAAGAGAAGACAAGGGGGTAAAGTAAAGTATTTAATTTATTTAATTAGATACTTTAGGAACCTTAGGTAGAAAATAAAATAATGATTAAATAAATTATTTAATCACTGTTAATGGAATAGATGAATATAATAGATGATTTTGATCATATGGAAGTGATCAAATTTGGATGTCTACAATAATATGCGCCTCTTTATTTTATTTAACCCTTGCCATGATTCAATATCCTCAGAAATGTAGACGTCTATCAGCATATAGAATTTCAAACTTCACTTTAGGTGATATCGAATTCTCCAAATGATGAACCACGTCCCAGCTTGGCATCGATATTCTCAAGCAGCTCTCGATTCTATTTGCCTACCTTTGCAATTCGATTATACTTTTTGTCTTATTCTACAGTTGACCAAGACTTTATTCCCAAAGATAATATCATCCCTCAATAGTTGTTATGAAGGCGACTCAATACCAATCTCTCGAATTTCCCAAACAGCTGCGTCCAGATGACTTCTCCTCCTTTGACTTTTAGCGATGGAATAGTGATGCGCTGAAGAGATGCCCGACTTGCCTTAAACTCCACGCAAGAGTTTGACCTACTTCAAGACCCGATATCTCTAGCTATTTTGTCTTTTAATGAAATTCATCTTTCTCTTTCAAATTCTGTAATATGAATCAATGTGACTTCCAGCAATATGAATTTATCAATATAATAATCGATACTTTGACTTTGTCGACTTTGTCAATATTTGCAAAGTACCAGCTTCAATAATTAATCTGTAAATATCCAACTTTCACAATACTGAAATTATCTTAACTGAGATTTGCCATTAAAACCTCTAGATAATAGAATCCCTTCAGCAATCCCAAATTTGGCCAAGGGCCATTAAATTTGGAGAATCGAACCAGCAAGAAGAATTACATGATACACAAATTAAACACATTACACAATATATACATGGGGAAAACCCTTCTAGGTAGAAAACCCATAATGCATCATTTTAATTACTAAAACACTTACAAAATTGTCTATATAAAAATAGTGACAAAACTTGGGGATATCACTTCTCACTTCCACATGGCCAATAATACCTCATGTGCATAGTGATAGAATTCATTATTAGTCTCCAAATTTTAGCCTCCTCTCAATGAGAGGGAACATCCTTAAATATAGAAGGGATGGCAAAATACTTGAAGGGGTATTAGTCACACCTATTCAAAACTATCATTTATAAATAATTAATAATCTAATAATTATTCGACGATATATATACGGTTTATAACCTTACTTTAGAACAATATATAAATGTTATAAGGGTATGACCCCTAATAACATTATGTTCTAACATACTCATTGTCCACTGAAATGTGGGGAAAGGGAAACCTTAGAGATTTCACCCACATGGCCAATAATACCTCATGTACATAGTGATAGAATTCATTATTAGTCTCCAAATTTTAGCCTCCTCTCAATGAGAGGGAACATCCTTAAATATAGAAGGGATGGAAAAATACTTGAAGGGGTATTAGTCACACCTGTTCAAAACTATCATTATAAATAATTAATAATCTAATAATTATTAGACAATATATATACGGTTTATAACCTTATTTTAGAACAATATATAAATGTTATAAGGGTATGACCATAGTAACGAGACTCGGACTCAGCTTGGACTCGGCTAGGGTGACTCGACTCGGGACTCGGGGACTCGGGACTTGGACTCGGTGCAGACTTGGCAAAATGAAAAAAAGTTGAAAAACCCTAGAAATTTAGAGATTTTTAAGGATTTAAAACTTGTTTCAAGTACCCTTTATTGAATACAACACAAATAAAAACAAATTTGATCACATACACAAGTATACAACGATCACATAAGTATAAAGTACACGAATTGTAGTTGCGCTGTTGAAGGAAATAGCATACTTAGATATCTAAAAT
Source organism: Sequoiadendron giganteum (assembly GCA_007115665.2). Taxonomy (NCBI): domain Eukaryota; kingdom Viridiplantae; phylum Streptophyta; class Pinopsida; order Cupressales; family Cupressaceae; genus Sequoiadendron; species Sequoiadendron giganteum. The sequence goes on from CM021103.1 coordinate 495,340,614, forward strand.
TAGTCAAATGTATACAAAACTTATGGAATATGAAATCCATAACATCAAATGTTCCATACAAATATGAAATATCAAAACAATAGCTATAAGTCTATGACTCTATGGCATAGTGGAGCCAGCATCCTTCCTACGAAGGCATCTAAGGGTCCTGGATGATGAAAAGGTACTTACATAAGTATTGTAAAATGAAAAGTTTTAAGTTTTTAACTTTAAATTTGAATTCGATAATGAGATATATCTAGATTCTAAAATAATAAAATTTAAAACAATTAAACGAAAAAGAATTACTTGGCTACATGGAAGGGAATGGTGTAGTTGTACCAAAAGTCTGCAATTGTTTTTTTTGTTGCATCATGTGCGTCCTTGTTCCAACCCATGCTCTCAAGCAATGGTTGGGAACTAGGAGTAGTGCATGGTACAAAATATGAGTCCATGACATGAAATGTTCCAAACAAATATGAAATATCAAAACAATAACTACAAATCTATGGCTCAAAGGAGTTTGCATCCTTCCTACGAAAGCATCTAAGGTGGGTCCTGTTGACGTGTTTTTTATGACGACATCAACATAGAATAAAAATGCCCAACGGTCATTCTATTCTCTCTTGATCAAAGTATTCCGCATGCTAAGATTGCGTGAAAGTTCATGCGTTCAACTCCAAGGTTCCTTTAACGCGAATAGACTCAGTTGGCTAATGTGAATATGCTAGGTATTCAAGGGGACTTACGTAGTTGTTCGATTTTGTGAAGCAATTAGGATATGAATGATTTGACAGTATGGCTCTGACTCCTAAATTAACCGGGAAATACTGAATTAAAAAGGGATAGGGATAGGGATTCTACAAATCTACTTCTAAAAGGGTGGAGGACGAGGATCGACTTAAACAATCTTCAAACCAAACTTTGCTTTGTCTCTTTTTGGACAACTCTTACAAAGTTGGTGCAATCTTCAAAGGATGAGAAAGGTGTTCAAATTACGACACAACATGTACATAACATCACCACGATGCATACGGACATATGAGCCACAATCGAAGTTAAGTGCCAGTACTCCAGTTGACCACGCAAGGCGAACTTACCATCAGTAAGCCCGCTAGTGGTATGGATGAAAGATGTGCTCAAATCGCAACGCCACACTCCACAATTAACAACTATTTGCATAAAACACAGTCTACTCTACTCTATCCACTTGAATTGGAAAGACGAACAAGCCTTGCTAGCTACTCACAATAGAAGATAGAACCACCAAACAATGATAAATCTTTATATTATGAGAGTGTTCACAACAACTTCTTACAAAGTCCTCAATGGGAAAACTTCCTTTCCTCCTCAATCTAAGCTAACTTCTAAGCTAAATGCTATATGCCTTCTACTCTCGCTCTGATTCAATTCTTGATCTAATGTCTAATCTAATAGATTACAAATGAGGGGGGATGCCCCTTTTATAGTTAGCCCATTTCAATGGACGGCTCAGATTGAATTACAATGAAGGGCTCAGATCGAGCCACCTATGCCCTGATTAGGGTTTCTGCCCTAAAAACCGCCACAGAGAGGAGTGGGCAATGAATGCACAGAATATTCTCCACTCCCCTGCAGGAATCATAATGAGCAATTAATGCCCACTACCATCATCAAGAAGATCCTCATCCATGAGAGCGTTCCCATTGGCCTTCTCCCGGATAGCAAACTCAATCAACCGTGCCAATACCGCTTCGACCTCCTGGGCAGAAATCGGTGGAATATGGTTGAGCTGGAACTCCAAGACCGCTACCATCTATCCGTGCCGGATGTAAGACTTCTTCCATGCCGCCAAGGCGTCTTGGGTATGCTGAATAATACTAGAGAAAGTGGAGACATTCTCAAAGTCATCCAGGACAAGCGACCTCGTAGCTGAGAAGAATGGAGCCAGTTTTTCCTTCAAGCCATCAGCAGTTATTTCCTCTGGGGCCAACTTTCTAGCAAATATGGCTTCTAATGTATTAAGGACTCCCTCCAAGATGTTACCCATTGCTTTCCTCACTCTGGCTGAATTTGACCTTGCTGCATCGTGAAATCCACGGCCTGTGACCACCGAGGAGTACCAACCAGTGAAATCATACCTGTCACCCCTCTGAATTACACCTCCATCTACCAGGGTTTTAGAGGTATATGCATCAAAGCCCCCAAACGAAGTACAGTCTTCGTCTGATAGATGCGGGTATCGCCCCAGGCCTGATCCACCATGTCAATCCGTGCCAAAATACTTGAGGCCTGCCGATAAGCATTGGCGAGGTCCTCCATGAATTTCCTTGTCTCAGTACGAACATGGCTAACCCACTTGTCCGCTTCTGTTTCCATCTTCTTTAAATCCTCTAAGCCAACAATTGACTCCCTCGGAAGCTCTGGTGGGCGCTCTACTGTTGGGTTTCCCGGTTCACCTGGACGTGCTAGACTCTGCACATATCCTATCAAGGTTTTGTGCTCCTTCTTCAATTTCTTATACTTCCCTTCAGTGCGGAGCAACTGATCCTTCAACGCCTGATAGGAGTTATCGAACTCCTCGACAATTTGGGCTCCCGTAAGACGACCCTACTCCACGGTGGTGATCATATAGTTCTCGGGCCTCTCCTCGGCTCGATCATACTCCTCCCTTGGAACAGCCACCTGAAGCGTGCGAGAGCCTGACTCATCAGTCGAGATCTTTGAAAACTTCCTGGCCTTTTTCTTTTCTGGTGGCGCACTGATCCTCATGAGGAACTCCTCCATCTTGATGACTGGATCCGTATCATCCTCGGGTTCTCTTATCATTCTGTCTGAAAGCCAATCCGGCACCGTTTGCTGCGGATTGCAAATGACGAGGGGCTGCTCTTCCATTGCCTCCACCTCGTGTACTTCTTCTCTTCTTGCACTGCTCTGCTCGGGCTCATCATCTTCCACGAGCTGCGTATCTCCGGACCCTTGGGTTCCCTGTTCTGTGTTTTCCTCTTCCTCCAATGTCATTTCCAACATCTGTTGGAAACGAGTGTCAGCCACTGTTTCATCTTCTTCCTCTTGTTGGCCAGCCTTGGATACACTGACGCTTATACTATCTGATTCTCGGATGTTGGGTCGATCCACCTCCTCAAGCTCCCGCTCTTCACCCAATCCTGCCCTCTGATCAGCAAACAATGAAATCACTCTCAAACTCGAAGACTGAGTTTGTGAGTGCGTAGGTGATGCTTGTTCCATCCTCAACGGTATCGGCTGGGTTGGTACTTCTACTTGTGCTTCGGGTGTTTGAGCAACCTGCTTTCCCCTTCTCATCGATACCGGCCTTGGGTCACCCATCAAGCTATAAGTAAGGGCGATTGATCTGCTCTTAAGTCTGCATGCATGTCTATTGACCCAAGCTCTTGTGAAAGTCAACACTGGAATAGAGAGCGTGTCCAAGTCCATGAAATTTGGCTCGGACCAATCAGGTGGTGGGACCGGAGTATCCCTGACTGAACCATAGTCAGGCTGTATAACGTTGACATCCTCTTCCACCTGGTCGGGAACTGGGATGACTTCACATTCCCTGATCAACTTGAGGGGAAGCCTAGAAAACATCCTTTTCCTTATTTCAACCTCATCAACAGCATTTGCCCAAAAGTCTTCAATGTGGGCCTTGTGTCGGTACTCAACGTTCTGTATCATTCGGATGTTTCTGTAAGGATCGAAATCCTGTCTGCCCGTGTGATACGATAGATGATAGAATTGCAGCTCATCCTCTGCCTCTCGAGCTGCCTGCAAGGAGGGACACACCTCAGTGAAATTTCCCATGGCAATAGGAAAGTCAAGTCCACCCTTCTTCTTCTTTTTCTGAATCTTATCATAGGCGATCAATTGCCTAGATATTTCCAGCATTATAATGTGATCGGTGGGGTACCTCGGTAGCCGGTATGGATATGAAGTGAACCCCTGCAACCTAATGTAAGTGAATTTCGGAAACTGGATGAGCCAATATCTGTATTCCTCTATCAATGCTTGTGCCTCTTTGGATATTCTTTGCTGCGTTCTCCGCTGAAGGGTCCTCGTGATATGCATTGTGAATGCGTCATTGGCCCGTTTATAACTGGCAGGGTTAGTTAGATGCAATTGTGTGCAGGCCTCATGGATTTTGAACTGATCAGGTGCACAGCCTATTGGCTCCTTGTATGTAATCCCTCGGTACTTGGTCATTCTCGCCAGCATATATATCACATACGAGCTCATGCAAAAGGTTTTCGTCCCCCTCAGGCTCCTGAACTGTTCATCTATGTTATCACTGATCATTCTTGCCCAGTCAACACACTCCTTTCCCTTCAAGATGATCTCGATGAAGTAGAACATCGAAGGCTCGAAGAAGTAGGCCTGTGCACTCCCATTTATTCGGCTCAGCATCAACATCAAGTTGCAGTATTCCTGTTTCACATCTTCGGCGATTATCTGCTTTGGGAGTCTAGTGCGAGGTGGCTTTGGCTTTTGCATCCAAACTCTGTTGATGACCGCAGCAACCCTCTCGAAGGAGGTGGAGTACATTTTATCCGCCCTCTCCTTTGATCTGTATAGCATCTTTTCGGCGGTAGGAATCCCAAATGCCTCTCCGATGGCATCCGGCGTGAAGTTGGCAAGCAATTTGCCATCCGGCGAGACAATGGTTCTACGCTTGGCTTGTAGTGGTTTGCACACTCCATAATTAGCTCTGGGCACTGAATTGCTGGTGGAAAACCAGCGGCTGCATAGATACCACTCTTCATGATGTTATGTGTCGTGACTGATGGTTGATGGCCTCCCAGTCCGTACATCCTAGACTTGAGTGCATTTAGATTAAATGACCCGAGGTTGGTGTCACTTAATCCTGCCAATTTGGAGACAAGTGCCGATTTTGGAAGAAATGACTTGGCGAGCCTTTTAATCATTGCCTGCCGGGATGAGCTAGCCTTGGCCGTTTCAGTGTTTGCAGCTCTGCCTGCGGCTCTGCTTGTTCCAGCAACATCCTTTGCTCCAGCGATCTGCAAAAGAAAATAGAATAACAATAAGCTAGGCTGCAGATTTTTAATAAAATAAATAGCCTCCGAGGCGATTGCGAACGTGGAGTTAGCCTGTGAAAATAAAATTCTTCAGCATAATTAGCTAACTCCAAACCTCAAACTGTATAAAAGCTCTGAGCTTATAAAGAAGCTTCCAGCAACTGCACTTCTGACTAGCGAAGAAAATCACAGCCAACTACTAACTTTCAGCAATGTGGTTATTTCCTCAGCACAAAATAAATTAAATCTTTCTCCTCAAATTCTGTCAACCTCAGCAACTTTCAACTTCTTCTCAGCAACTAACTTTCAGCAGCTCGAATAAATAAAATCTGCAGCAAGCTTCAACTTTCGTGCAACTTCAATATTCAGCAACTTCGAAATAAATCCTCAACACACAATAAATTTCTGCAACTCCGCACTTTCAGCAACTCAACACTCCGAAATAAAATAAACTCTCAAAGAAATTCTCTCCTCAACAACTTCGAAAATATTTCAATCTCTCAAGAACTTCTTCAGCAACTTCAACTTCGAAAAATGTGAGGAGAAATGAGAGAAGGGACTGTTTAAATAATTCTCCTCGCAGAATCCTGCCAAGTAATACTGTGGCTATTTTTAGTACCTTCATCAGTTCTCCACTCTCTTCGTTTGAAATTTTCTAATTCAAGCGCAGTAGTGGGCTAGTCGTCAGCCAGTCATTATGGCAGTTGCCATTAATAATGATTCCTTCCTTGTAAAAAAATTCGAATTTTTCCTCTTGGTCTGCCAGTTAACTCTTGGTGATTTAAACAACTTGCAAGAAAAATCACTTGATTCGGTTTAAAATCCCACTTTAAAATCTCGCAGTGTTTAATTGAATTCAACTCGAAAAATTCGTGGGAGTTGTAAATTTATTTCCAACTTTTAAAATGTCTGTCATTTAAATCCTCGATTTCATAAAATTTGCCTTAGACATTTTAAATTCTCTCTTTGAAATATTTAACTCCGGATGATTTAAAATCACTCGCCTGCTCGAAATAATTCATCCTCCGAGATTTGATTTCCGTTAGGAAAATAATCTAGGCGAAACGAAATTCCTCCGAAAATATTTAAAATTTCCCTTAGGAAATTAATTTTAAACTTTGTTAACTCATGGGTGCATTTTAAAGAGGTTCATTTAATTTTCCACTTGACCCTTGGAAAATATTCATCAATTGTTAATTCTCCCTTTGAAAAAAAATTCCATCACTTGGCCCACTTCATTTAAATGTCTCTGGAAAATCACCTTCAATTCATATCAAGGCGTCTTTTCTCCAATGAAATATTTATCTCACTTAGAAAATATTTCGAACATCTTCATACTTCTGGCGTACTTAACCCCTTGGTATTTTATTTTATTTATTTAATTAAAAATCTCCATGCCTTTTTAAAAAAAAATCTCATCCTTTCATGGGCGCAAAAGAGAGGGTGAGCTTCCATTTGCAATGCCTTAGCATTTTTCTTCAAGGCTTTCACTCACCTTTGGGTGCATTTCATAGGTTGCACTTTCATCTTCATGCCTTAGACGTTTTATCAATCATCACCTTCCTTTTACCTTGAGGGCGCAAATAGGCATGTCAACTTCCAATTTTATTTTGACTTAGGCACATTTCAGCTAGGCAAATTTCAATTTCATGAAGTGGGCGCATTTCATACCCTCAACTTCTATCTTCAACACTTAGAGGAATTTTCATCACCACTTACCTTGAGGGCGCATTTTGCCATGTCAACTTCCACTTTTGCCTTAGGCGTTTTTTAGCCTCCAATAACCTTGGGCGCATTTTCACTAGCATGCTTCCATTTTTGTTGCCTTAGGAAATTTCAAGGCTCTTCCTTAGGGTGGGCGCATTTAACACCTTCTACTTTCATTTTGTGACTTAGACAATTTTCAAAGTCTTCTATAACCTTGGGCACAAATGAGGTAATGTGCTTTCATGTGAGGGCGCATTTCCACCCCTCTACTTTCATTTCAATGCCTTAGGCGTTTTTTTTTTTACTTAACCCCTTGTTCCTTGGGCGCATATTAGAGGTGAGACTTTCATTATTCATCATGGGCGCATTTTAGATGTTGAACTTTCAGTTTCACACTTAGCCGCATTTTGAAGGTGACCCTCTTGAAGTTTCCATGCCTTAGAGTATTTTGAAAGTCTCCCTCTTGAAGGTGGGCGCATTTTGACCCTTATGCTTTTGTTTTTGCCTTGGGAAAATTTTCACACACTTAGAATTTTGCTTGAGGGCGCATTTGAGAGGGTGTGCTCTCACTTTTGACTTAGAATATTTTTGAAGTGTCTTCAACAACTTGAGGGCGCATTTAGACACATGAGCTTTCATTTCCCATACTTAGAATATTTTAAGTCCTCATCACCTTGACTGGGGCGCATTTTCACTAGGCAACTTTCATTTTCCAGACTTAGAAAAAAAATTTATACCTCTGCCTGCCTTCGTCTTCACCGTCTATTTTGGGCAAGTCAGGCTATTTTTAGAAAGTCCCTCTATTTTCGACCCCTATAGCTCCGTTTTGCCTGAAAATTTCACCATATGATACTCTTTGCCCTGTGAACCTGTTTTGCCAGTTCTCTGCCCCGACCTGCTATTTATAGCCACCTGCTATTTATAGTAAGTTCTTGACTTTCTGACTTCAGTAGCTCCGTTTTGCCTGAAAATTGCAACGCCTGATCCTAATAACGTGAGTGTCGCTCTGATGCCAACCTCGGGTGCAGACCTGCTATTTATAGCCGTGCCCTGACTTACTAAAAATAGTAAGTTCTCCGATTTCGCTCAAATTTTGCCAGCAGGTACCTTGAAGTGTGTTGATGTTGGTGAGGTACTTCGTTTTGACAACTTCTGGATTTCACCCCCTATAAAAGTGGAAACCCTAATTTGACTTGCATGTATCCCGAACGGTCTCCGCTTGACTTCGTTCCTTCTGCATGTCGTTTTGCTTGCTGAACTCAAGTGTTGGGTGGCTGGGGTGAAACTGGTATTTATAGAAACTTCCTGGAAAGTGATCAATCCACTGCCCGCTGATTTTGCATGTCATATTGCCTGTGGGATCTCAAGAAACCCAGAAAAACACAGAAAACTGGTCTGCATGCATGCACTTGCTAAAAATAGTAAGTCCTCGAAACTTGATCTTCTCCGCTTGCATGTCACACTGTTGCAAAGCTCTCGAAAAACCCAAGAGGAATATCCGGACATGCGTCAGAGAACTCTGCATGCAAACCCTAAAAATAGCCTCTGAAGGCTGAATTCTGAAAGTGATCATCTTGGTTTGCATGTTACATCACTGTGAAGGTTTTGGAAAACCCAGAAGGATTGTCCAAACATGCGACTGAAAAGCTTAGGAGAAAACTCCGAAAATGGCTCTTGAAGCCCGAACTGCCAAAAATAGCAAGTTGTCCAATTTGGCTCAAAATTTACGTGTAGGCAGCTTGATGTTACCTGGATGCGGTGGAACTGACAGAATTCCAAAATCTCGATAAAATAGTCCCAAATTGAGTACCTACTATAAATAGTAAGTTGTCAGAATTTGATAAAAAATTCAGTGAGACTTTGCTGGAAGCCTTCTGACTGCTGAACTAAGCTTGGATTTCAATTTTATAACTCAGTTTGACCTTTAATAAGCCTGAAGGATGAAAACCCTAATTACACAGACTTAACCAATACTTCAACCTGGGTCAAACGACAGGACATCCCCGGAAGGACCAGAGATAGAGAGAGAGACGCACTAACCAAAGCCAAACGACCAGAATGGAGCAAAAATTAGGGGGTCCCCATCTTGGATGGGGTGATGTGTGAAAAAGGTCACAACAGGTCCTAGATGATGTAGCAATTGCAGCCATAGTCTCTGCTTGTGACTCCATGCCACCCTCACCAACATTAGTTTTGGATGTATTTGCTCATGCTTTAGCCTCCTCCTCTGCCATGGCTATAGCCTTAACCTCTCTATCTACCCAGTCAACCCAATCAAGGTCCTCATCACTAGCACAAGTATACATCCATCATATAAGTATAACTGTAAACACGAATTGTAGTTGAGTTGCTCAAGCAAATAGCACACTTAGATATATAGTCAAAGACTCAAATGTATACAAAACTCATGGAATATGAAATGCATGACATCAAATGTTTCAAACAAATATGACATATGAAAAGATTCAAAACAATAACTAGAAGTCTATGGGTCAAAAGAGCCTGAATCTTTCCTATGAATGTGTCTAAGATAGGTCCTGGATGATGTAGTAGCCATAATCTCAAGTATCAAGGAAATCGCCCTAATGGGGTTGAGAGGTACTACCCTTTGTGGGGGTTTAGGCGTAGTGCCTCTAGTGGGGTCAAGGGTCAATGCCCCTCGCGGGGTTTGGGGGCAGTTCCCCCAATGGGGTCAAGGGGAAACGCCCCTTGCGGGGGTTTGGGGGCAGCGCCCCCAGCGAGGTCAGGGGGCAGTGTCCCCAGTGGGGTCAAGGGGCAACACCCCTTGCGGGGGTTTGGGGGCATCGCCCCCAGTCGAATCAAGGGGCAGTGCCCTTTGTGGGGGTCTGGGGGAAGCGCCCCCGCAACCAAGGCCAAATTAAGACCTCCAAAACCATACAAACCTCCATGGCATCATTTTGCACTCACAATAAGTTAAAAAAAATAAAAAAATATCATGTATTTTTTTTGCACTTTTGTCGAGTCCTGTTGACGGGACTCGCCTGGACTTGGCAAGTCTGGCGAGTCTACCAGACTTGGCGAGTCCAGCTAGGACTCGGTAGGATCCGGGCGAGTCCGAGTTCAAACCCCCTAGGACTCGGCCAGGGTGACTTGACTCGGGAATCGCCGATTCCTGGCGAGTCTGGGCGATTCTCGTTACTATGGGTATGACCCCTAATAACATTATGTTCTAACATACTCACTGAAACGTGGGGAAAGGGAAACCTTAGAGATTTCACTTTAGGGTTTGGACATTGTTGTGACCTTTTCACACATCACCCCATGTCAGATGGGGACCCCCTAATTTTTGCTCCATTCTGGTCTTTTGGCTTTGGTTTTTAGTTTGTTTTGTCTCTCTCTCTCGCTCTGGTCTTTCTATCCTTCCCGGGATGTCTTATCGTTTGACCTAAGTTGAAATTTGAGCTAAGTCTGTGAAATTAGGGCTTTTCATTCTTTAGGCTTATTGGAGGTTAAATTGAGTTGGTTAATTGACATCTAAGCTTAACATCGTTGTCAGAAGGCCTCTAGTAGGTTCCCACAGAGTTTTTATTGAAATCGACAACTTACTATTTTTAGTAAGTGCTCAATCTGGGGTCTTTTCATCAGGATTTTGGAATTCTGACTGTTCCATCACGTTCAGGGTACTTCAAGGTACTTGCACACAAAATTTGAACAGATTCTAACAACTTGCTTTTTTTTAGCAATTTTGGCTTCAAGAGCCATTTTCAGGGTCCGTGCGTATGCTTTTCAAATGCATGTCTGGGGAATGTTTCTGGGTTTTTCAAGACCTTCGCAGTGATGTAACATGCAATTTGGGATGATGACTTTCAACAATTCAGCCTTCAGTGGCTATTTTTAGGGTTTGCATGTAGAGTTTTTCAGTGCGTGTCAAGATATTCCTCATGGGTTTTCCGAGAGCTTCGCAACGATATGACATGCAAGCAGAGTGGATCACGTTTCAGGGACTTACTATTTTTAGCCAGTACGTACATGCAGACCAGTTTTCTAGGTTTTTCTTGTTTTTTTGAGATCCCTCGGGCATTGTGACATGCAAACTCATCCGACAATCAGTTGGCCACTTTCCGAGCACTTACTATTTTTAGCAGGTTCACTCTAGCAGCTCCTCGACACTTCAGTTTCACGAGCAGAGCAACAGGTGACAGAAATGAAGTCAACCAGAGGTCATTTGAGCCACATGCAAGTCAAATTAGGGTTTCCAGTTTCGATGACTAAAAAGAGGGGTAAAAAGTCAGAATTCTGAAAAACAAAGGTATCCCATTGTGATCAGCATCCTTCTGGCAATCTACTGGTAAAATTTGGGCGCAATTCGAGCACTTACTATTTATAGTAAGTCGTCTCCAGAGCAAGGCTATAAATAGCAGGTCAGCATGAGGAGCAGATGTAAACAAGTTCACCAAGCAATGAGGATCACGTGGTGAAAAATTCAAGTCAAACGGAGCTGCAGAAGTCAGGCAACTTTAGGGTTTGCTAAAAATAGTAGGCAGGCTAAAAATAGCAGATGAGCTTGGGGAACAAGTATAAATAGGGTAGTGAGGTCACGAGAAACATATCACGCCAACTCTAGGTTCAAAACGAGTGAAAAGCCAAGAAGAGTCACACTTCTCCAAAATTTGATAAAAATAGAATGGCAAGAGGTAGCTGGGGTGTTGAAGATTTTCAAGTTGAAACTGGCATGAGAAGGTGGCAAATGCGCCCTAAGAGTAGCTGGTCATGGAAAATATTTCAAGTCATCAAAATTTCCTGAGGACCCCTCCAAATGCGCCCAGGGTGGAGGGTGCTTGATAAAAAGTTCTTAAGGCGTGGAAAATGGAAGTGCCACATGTGGAATGCGCCAAGGCATGAGGACATGGCAAAAAGTTTCTAAGTATGGGAGATTTCCTCCTCATACCCTCATATGCGCCCAAGGCAAGAAGCCTAGTGAAATGCGCCCAAGGCCTAAGCAAGTTCCTCCTCCACATAGCAAATGTGCCCTCATGGGGGATGTTGATAAAAGATGTTTCTAAGTGTTAAAGTTCCGCTTTGTTGGCGTAAGAACTAACACCTCTGGAGTGTGAGTTTGTACGTACAACTATGCACACTACGTAATGAGTGCTCTTCAAATTAGGAGGGGAAGCTCCCTCGTTGTGCTGGAATGCATGAAATAGAAAACTAAACTAATGTCCTATCTTTTTGTTCTTAGTTGGTAGAGGCACAAGGTTAAGAAAACCTAGAACGTTGCGGCTAAGTATTTTTTGGTTTCGCAGATCATCTAACTACAACTAAGCTAACTTTTTCAAATCTATCCAGTTTCCTCAAGAAACACAGCATGAGGAAATGGAGCAGGAATGTATTGGACGATAAACTCCAGGTGCGAGCTCACAACATGAAGGCAAGGTAGGCGCAACTATTTGCTAATCCGGGAAGAAGTTTATTAAAACAAACAAAATGAACGGTAAACCTGGTACAGCTTCACAACATGAAGGCAAGGTAGGCGCAACTATCTGCTTGGCTGAATGAGTCTACTATAACACACATCAAATGATAAGCTTTAAGTACAGTTTCGCAACATGAAGGCAAGGTAGGCGCAACTATTTGCTCTTCTGAATAGGCTTATAATAAACAAAACAAAAGGTAAGCAACTGGGACAGTAGATTGTATAGACGCAACACGCATGCAATAACGATCAAACCAGCAACCCCATTTAACTAAGGTCGAATAAACACCATAACAATAATATGAAGGCAAGGTAGGCGCAGCAATTTATTATAACAGCAATTACTCTTTGAACAGATACAACAATAGCAATACTACAGGCAAGGTAGGCGCATCATGTATGCTATCAAGCAAAAGTTAAATTACAAATGAGCTTAAAGCTCTTATTTATAGACTTCAAGGTGTAGGCAACCCTAAAATCACCTTGAGTCAACTAAAGTCTTGCAATGCATGCAAGATCTTATTCCTAAACCCTAATTGAATGAAACTATACAGTTAATTGGAAACTATCATCAGTTAACTGAAACATCTAATCTAAATGGACAAGGTGCAACATGCACGTCCTTATTGAAAGCAAGTCAACTGGAATGCTATCATCAGTCAACTGAAAAATCTAATCTAATCTCCAAGTATATGTAGATGTTTCCAAGAAAGACATGCATGCAATGTATAACAGCAAGTTAACTCGGAAAGAACCCTCGAGTTAACTACTTCTGATGACTCATCATTGTAAGCAACTGCATGGTCTAACTGAAAGTCTACTCCAAGTTTATCATCTCCTCCAGGAATTTATCAATAGTATCATCATCTGGCACTTTGACGCTGTCCACGATGATTAACTGCTTGTCCAACTCTTTGTCTCCATCTCGGATCTCCCTCTGACTATCTCTAACCTCTGTGGTCACCTTTTTGAAACTGATAGTTAGCATTGTAAACTCCTCCATCTTGGACGCCTCTGGCCCTCCACATAGGTTATCACGAACTAACTCTTCGAACTCAGCTTGAACTGCCTCTAACTCGGCGTAGGTACCATCCTCATGCCGATAATGACATGGGATCTGAGTAATGTACTCGCTGATGAAACGAAGAGCTGCAACAACCTTTTCTGAATCATGCTCATCTTAGCAGAAATCCTGTCATATGTCTCCACCCTGCAAAGATATAATTCTCTCCAAGTGAAGACCTTCTTCTGATCTCCATTTGCTTCAATGGCGTCATAGATTCCTGCAAGCTGTGATATCAAAATCAGGTCCTTCGGCTTACGCTCGGCTATGCAAATCTCGAGCTCCTGAATTCTCTAGCGAAGACTATGTGCGTCAACCCTCAACTGATATAGCTCTGTGAGGAGGTGTCGACCAGCAACAATAAAATCTTCAATCCAGGTATCCAATAGCTTTCCTCGATTAACCAAGTATTGAATCCTCTACTGCTCTGCGGCGGTTTCTCGAAGTTGTGGAAGTAAAGGTGCTTGCCCCTCGTTGCCATGAAGCAAACCCGAGATGTACCTGCGAAGTTGTCTGATTTCAGCCTTGAGAACTGCCTTATTCTCACCATCTTTCATGACGCACTCCTCTAGATTACTCGCGATGACTCTGAATAGATTCACGTCGGTGTGTCGAGTATTCTTACCCAGATTAGTTTTGACGAAGGTAAAATCACCAACATCAACTTCATCCAAGTATTTGTCTTTTGGAGGAGTAGCAACCTCTATGACAATCTCTGCCTCAAGATTCTTCTCAATATTTATCTGCTTTCTGGCCCTCTTATTCAACCTGTTCTGATAGGGCTCACCAAACTCAGACAAATCAAGATTATATGAAGGCATACGCCTCTCCCTCTCCAATGACTTCTCGAGCCAAGATGAATAAGGAATACTGTCCTCTCGAGGTGGAGTCATTTCTACTGTATTAGCTGCTGGCAAATCCACTGGTATGCAGGTCTCATGTATCGAAATCTCAGGCTCCGAATCAATATCTATGGGAGATGAGTGCGCCGAAAAAGGTGAACCTGGAGATGACAAACCGGCCTCAGTCTGAATAACTGGCTCTGGAAGTACTGTCTCTGCAACTGGAAGTGTTGGCTCTTGAGGTACTGTCTCTACAACTAGAAGTGTTGGCTCCTTCTCAACCTGTTTCCTTTTGGTGATGCTTTTTCCTTTTGAATTAATTCCCATCTTAACCCCTTCAGGCGGCCTCATAGTAACCTTGACTCGAGGTTTAGCTCTAGAAGTAGAAGGTAAAGAAGAAGCTACCACTGCTGGCGGCTCTGTAACTGGGATCACCCTTCGCTTCCACTTGCTCTCAAGGAAGTACATGGTGGTTTTGATAACAGACCTGGATAAGTCTTTCACTGAAGTGTTCAATGGAACATACCAATCAAGTTGGCGAAGTGGCTGGCGAGCAACTTGGTCTCTAATGAATGAATGAAGTAGTATCTCGCCATCATCATCAGACAAACCTTCCACATCCTCTGACAAGAAATCAGCAATCTGTGGAACAGTAAGCCTACAATAATGACGACGGCGCACCTCAAATTCATCCTCACAATTGACCCAAAAGTCCTCAAGCGCTGCCAAATGTGAAACATTTCGCTCCAACCTTGCTGAATAATGACCCAACGGATCATAAGCACGCTTCTGAGGAAAACACCCAAGCTGAAGTTTCTCTAACTCGTGTGCCATTAACTTGCAATCAGCAGTTGTTTTGCATTTGTAGATACCTAACTCAAACGGAAAGGTGAAAGCTGGCTTATGTCGATTGCGAAGAAAAGTGTGAACCTCATGTGCCTATCTCATGAACTCCATGAAAAGAACCTTATCCGATGGGTACCTCGGTAGCATCAGAGGCTCTCCTGTATATCCATATGCACGAATATATGTGAAAGTAGGAAATTGGATAAACCAATCTGCCCAACTCTCCATTGCTGATTGTGCCTCCGTAGAAATCCTCACATGCATCTCGTTATCTAAATTTCTGACTGTTCTCATAAGAAAGTGATCATTCACTGCTATAAAGTCCTGTTCAGCTTTCGAAAACTCCAACTGAGGGTAGTATTCGTACACTCGTTGAATACCCAGAACTCCATCGGTCTTTAATAATTTAAAGCTGCCTTGAAATGCAACTAAGTAAACCAGAAAGGTTACCATATGGAATTCGTGAATCTTTAGGAACTCTGTAATCTACTGGTGAAGACACTCGCTGATAAACATGGCCCAGTCAAATGTTTCTTTTTTATCAATAACTCGTGAGATGAGGTAGAATATCCATGTTCGGAAAACGCTTGCATCTTCAGAACCTGCTAACCGGTTAAGGAAAGTTATCAAAATAGCAATCTCGTCCTTGAAATCCCCACGTGCAATCTTTCTTGGCATGTTGGTTTTCTGAATTTTCAACCACCGTTGAGCTACTTTCTTCTGTGATCTATCCTTGTCCTCCTCCCATATTCTGTCACAATCTGAAATGGATATAGCGAAATGATCTGAACGTGGAGGAATAGAAAAACATTTTTCTACATCCCTCGGCTTCAAGCTACAAATAATCCTTCCATCTGTCAATCTGATTTGTCTGGTAGACGAGTCATAATGCTTGACACAAGCAAGTACGAACTCAAGATGAAAGACTGAGATAGGAATGGACGCCGCTGCAAATATCCCTGAACGTTCAAGATTTTTGATTGTAGTACTACTGATACTCTCCAATGAGTTCAGATTGACGATGGGAAAAACATGACTTAAGTCGGTATCGGTAGTTTTCAGAAAGTTATGAAGAAAGACCTGTTTGGCCTTATAATCTATGGGATTATATTGCATTCTGAAAAACTAGACTTTTGACTGTAAAGTCGGGTATGTTTGGACAACTTTGGAAAAACTGAAAAAAAAACTCGAGGATAGGCTAAAAATAGCAAGGGGAAGTGAATTTTTTCGAACAAATTCTAAGATATGGGTTTTGTGCAGAATCAAATTCTAATGCAACCCAGAATGTCAGAATTTCGAAAAAATGGGATTTAGGCTTGCATGCAAAAGGTTTTCGGTTGAGATTTGAACTGGCAGTTAGGGGCACTGGGGGCAATTTTTCCCATGAAAATCTGGAACATGGGTTTTGTGTAGAAATGGATCCTAAAACAACCCAGATCAACAGATTTGCGAAAAAACGTGATTTAGGCCCACATGCAAAGAGAATTCTGGAAAAAAGCACAGTGCTTCTAGAAAAGAGGCAGCGGGGCAATTTTCACAAAATAATCTAAGACATGGGTATTGTTGTTGATGCTGAAATATTCGAACCCAGATGATGCTTTTCTGAAAAATCTGTCGTTTTCTTTGACATGCGAAGAAAATCTAAGACGAGAATAGAAGAAAGTAAGACAGAAGAATAGAAGTTTTATTTTTGTTTTCTCTCTTCTTCTGTAAAAATTCACCTATGCTTGAAGTAGAACTGATAACACCTGCATGCAAATAGAAACCAAGTCTGAAATAATCTTCCCTTGAACAATCTGAATCTGTAGCTACGAAGAATACTGAAATCTGACACCTGTAGCACCTGCAGATCAATTCTATGCTCAAGAAAAGATGTTTCATGTCCACTCTAATGAAGAATAGTGGACGCCATTAGTAAAAATATAGAAAAAATATCTTCTAAGGCGTGTGAAATGCATGTCAAGCATTAGAAATGGCGCTTGAAGTACAACTGGTGCTTCAAAACTCACGCATAGCCTATATTTGGCTTCAAACTCAGTTAACTGGTGCAGAACAACCCCAAATTAGGGCGCCACCTTGAAAGACTCAGTTAACTAATGCATGCAAACTAGTTTTTGCCAGTTATGACTAAAAATAGGTAAAATAGAAGTCGACATGCAAAGAGTTTAACTGAAGATCTAAATTTGGTAAATTGAAAACTCTCTTCATGCGCACTTCTACTTTTGAATTTCAAAAAGTCAACCTTTGACTTTAGGCGTCCTTCCTTACTTAGACATTTTTTGAAAATTTAGAATCTAAAACCTCAAACGAAGCTCATGTTCGATCACTGATTCTGGTTGACTGTCACGTCGGATCAACTGGCTGACAATCTCGATGAAGAGCAGGACCAAATCTGATAAGAAGATTCCTTGAGGTGGCAATTCAAAATTCAACCATCTGAGGCTTCAAAAAGATGGGCACCCCTGGCCTCCAGGGGCACTTTTGACCTCAGTGTTAGAATATTTTCAGGCATTTTCATCATTTTCACTGATAACTTGACCATATTTCACTTGACGTTTCCCGGTATTTGACAAAACTTCAGAACACGCTGACTGGTTCACTGCGGAGCAGACTGAATTCTGAGCAAAGGCTCCTGATGAACACTTTGTATAAAAACATCATTTAACCTCCCTAAATCATGGGCACCCCTAGCCTCCAGGGGCGCTTTTCCCAACCAATGTCAACCATTACTGTAACTGACCAAGAATTACTTAACTTCCGGCTGCGGATTGCCAAGACATCTTCTGAACTGGCTGAGACAGGGAACGGAAAGCTGAAGCTGACACGAACGAGACGAACATCTGAAATCATCGAACAGATTTCATTAAAGGTCTTAAAACCTTGGGCGCCCTTGGCCTCCAGGGGCGCTTTTGTCCTTTCTGAATAGTTTCTGATCAAGTCTGGAACCTCAAGTTTGACCACTGATGGCGGCAACTCGGCAACTCAGATTCACCTGCTGACAGATGCGTCGCGGAGCTAGACCAAAAATAAAAACAAACTTCCTGGGTGTCACTTGATCAAAAGACTTCATTTGAATCTTCCAAAAGATGGGCGCCCCTGGCCTCCAGGGGCGCTTTTTCTCTTCAAAGTCATCTACTTTGTATTTCCCTCGTTCTGTACTGAATTTATGTTTTCAGGCGTTTTACTCCTCCGTCGGACTGGCTGGCTAGCTCATTGCGAAGCTATCAGGAAACTGAAGAAATCATCTTGGTAGAAAATCTCACAAAAAGTTGAATACAGCTTCCATAATGATGGGCGCCCCTAGCTGAAAGTGGCGCTTTTGACCTCCAGACTTAGAATATTTCCAATCCAGACTTAGCCAATTTCACAGTACTTTTACCTCGTTGAAAATCTCCTCCGTCAAAGAGCATAATTTTCAACATCTTTCATCGTAGAGTGTTCTTCTTTGAGTTTCAGGCTTAGATATTAACACCTGGTACTGGCCAACTGCCATTAATGACCTCAGAGGTCCTAACTTTTCTCCTGAAAAAGTTATAACTACCCACCAGCCTTAAACTGACTTTTAACTGAAACTGACTTCACCACTGTGATTGTGATGTGAAATAAGCCAATCCAAATTAATTTCAGCCAATTCTGACAAGTTCCTATTTTTTAGGGTTTCGGGCTAAAAATAGATTTCAGAAACCCTAATTTTCAAAATTTTCAAATTTTGCCAGTATCTTACTAGCATCACACTGACTAAAAGCCCATACTTTATTTGCCCAAAAACTGAGTTTTGACCCCACTTTTACAAGGTTTAGACTATTTTAAGCAAAATGGCTTAATGAAGCAAAATTTTGGTTTGGGTACAAATAATCGAAAGTGGCACTCAATCAATCTAGATGATTTGTTTTGCCAAAAACGCCAATTCTTCAAACATGTGAGAAAATTTTAAGACGAGAAGATGGAAGAAATCTAGAGAAGAAGAAAGATGTTTTTTTAATTTTTATTTATTTATTATCTTCTTCTGTCAAAATCGCCACTCTGCCTTGAATTCTGCTGATGAATCTTGACATGTACCTGCAAAAGAATATTTTTATGCCTTCACAACTGACCGTTGAAGAAATTCGCCCAACTCTGGAAAGAATTCACCTCTGCTCAAGCTGGATGAATGAAATGATGAATGCCATGCTTGCATAACTAGATAAATTCATACCATCATGCATGGAACCTGCTCAAACCCTAATTGTGAAGGAAGAATTTGATTGGCCCTTCACCAGCTGAACTGCCACTGTCTCCGAGTCTTAGATAAAAATAATATTTAATTTAAAACATGCAAACTAAAAAGAGGCACCAATATTTAGCTCTTTGAAGAAATTCGTCACTTTTTAATGCTTTGCATGCAAAAATATTATTTTAATCATTTTGCTAAAAATAGCATCTGGATGTGCCCAGCAAACTTCACTGATTTTAGAAAGCCAAAATTTGACCTTCTAGGCATCCATTTGCAAGAGTTATGAGATTTTTGAGAATCTCCTATTTTGTAGCTGATTGCAAAGTTACAACTGACCCTGTTCAACTCTGATTTCCGGATGATTGAATGATCCTGCGACCATGCTGAAATATCCACCGCGAAGCTTGCATGACAAGGATGAAATGTCTGTTGGGAGCAACAATTGCTAAAATCATCATCTGATACCTTAGAAAATTAGGCACCTCTGATTAAATTGATGTTTTGACTCCAGACTTGAGCCATTTCTTTGTTTTTGCCATTCTAGTGCTTCAAACTGCAACTGATGGTGAATAATGAACCCCACTGACTGAATAATGG
This sequence comes from Sequoiadendron giganteum, assembly GCA_007115665.2. Taxonomy (NCBI): domain Eukaryota; kingdom Viridiplantae; phylum Streptophyta; class Pinopsida; order Cupressales; family Cupressaceae; genus Sequoiadendron; species Sequoiadendron giganteum. The sequence goes on from CM021103.1 coordinate 495,360,325, forward strand.
ATTCATTGCGTGACTAGAAGTACTCTACATCCAATGACTGTATGTGAGGGATCTGAAAATTGTATTAAGAACGCCAAAACAATGAGCGCCCCTATTTTGTGATAGCTCAAACACCATTTTGACAAAAGTGTGATTTTCATCTGAACACCATACTTTGACCCTTGATACCGGGAACTGGAATGTTCCGATACGCGTGCCGCTTGTCTTGCTGTACAATTTGGTCAACTTGCAAGAGATGTTCTTGGAGACGACGAAGCCAGAAAATTGCTTTTAAGGCCTCTCAAAGAAAATCGCCTTTTTCAAAGAAAATTATATTCTTACACAAGTCATTTTTTGAACTGCCTTCAATCAGCTCTTCTTTACAGCATTATCATCTTGACCTCGCGCATAGGAGCATTCGCCAAATCCCGGAGGCTGTCGGCTAGACTCGTTGGATAGCTTGAGTAATTGCACACAAGTCTTGTGAAGACTATAATTGCAAATAACCCCGTCTGGCAGGCCTAAAGGAGAATCGCCCCTAGCCTACAGTTGTGCAGCTTTGTGTAGCTACGCTTCACCATCCTTTGTTTTACGTGCTCGGTAGGACCT